>JASDQU010435556.1:0-44908 GCA_032191745.1 Picea mariana | reverse complement strand
ACTATATTATTTACCTTTTAAAATCTCTTAAACCACTTTGACTACTTTGACCTTTTGGGGCTTCTAGATGACATATGAGGGTCCTCCAACTTCGTAAGGCCATAACTCTCAAACCGTGAGGAGTTATGTGACATTCCATATACGACCAGAAATGGAATGACATGTAATATCCATATATAATATTATTACCTGAAAATATATCAAAAATCATACCGTTATTCATCAAACAAACTTGGGTCCATTACCCAAACCTGGGTTCTCCCACTTCTCATGGCCATAACTCTCTAACCGTGAGGAGTTATGTGACGTTCTACATACCACCGTAAATGGAATGACAAGAACTATCCATATAGGATAGTTTCACTGAAAAAATTCACTGACCTTCATCTCATTATTCCACAAATAAGCATGGTTTCTCTAATTATACTTCTAGGATAACTCAATCCGCAAAGTGTCTTCCCATGAGGGCTTTCACCATAAGGGTACCACTTTGGAGTTCATCCATTTGTACTTATTATTAACCATGAAAAGACAATAATGAGTCATCTTTACATCAAACAAACTTGGGTCCATTACCCAAACCTTTGTGCTACTAGAATTCGCTATCGTACTTTCTCCAAGGGTTGACATCAATCTACAATATCACTCTCCAATAGTTGACATCAATGACAACCAAAAATCCATACCAACTATCCATCAACCTAAGCCAATTGTCTAACACTATAAGGAAACTAGAAACCATTTGTTTACTTCTGTCTTTGGAACAAAGAAGGGGTCTTGGTCCAAAAGGGAGCTTAACTTTTCCATGGGGTGAGATTTCTCATAACAAGGCTTCATCCTTGTATCCATCTATTCGGATCCCATGATTTTATGTCTTCAAGACAATCATGGGGAAGGACTTTGACTAGTCTTTCTTATTGTTCATCTCGAATCCTTGCTTGTGATTAGATCTTTCTTGTTTGTTGCTTGATTCTAAATTATTTCCCCTTCCCTTTTCTTGATTGAAGAGTTTATAGATTCATTGACTAAGTCTATGTTGAATTTTATCTTTTGCAATCCATTTTTAAGATTTTTCAGGACCAACACTCCCCTGCAGCTCATACCAAGGTGTCACTAGCCTGGCAAGTGCTCCCATTTGGCCTCCTTAGGAGAGCTATAGTGCTCTACTCCTTTTGTAAAAGGGGTTTAATTATCTTCTTTTAGGTGAATTTATGATTATTTTGCTTGGTTCTGCACAGTCTTCTCTTAAGAGGCTTTTAGCCCAAAGTCTCTTGTTTTGTCTTTGACTTTGTTCTGCTTGATAAATTGAAATCCATCACTCATTCCATTTCCTTCTTTGAGTTTGCAAAATTCTCCTAGTTTTGAAATTGTATGGTCCCCTTGGGTTAACAAGATCCCTTGGTTTATCCTACCTTTCAATTGTCTGATTTTTGTCTTGCAATGTTTTCAGATTGTTTGATTGTTTAGAAGTTTTCATCGACTAGAATTTGCAAAGGTTGTTTGGTATTGAGCCATTTTTTTCTTCGTTGAAACATATCACTGTTTGAATGATTAGGACTCTCTTGTTTACCGCAACCCATCCTTAAATATTGATTCTTGTTTCATGTCTTTGAATATTTTCAAGAGTGTTTGTCTTCTTTCTCTTTTATATCTTTGAGTTCCTGATTGAACAAGTTATGAAGTCCATTCTTATTCTTGATTTCTTTTATTTCTCATCAGTTTTTTTAGTGAACTTTGTTTGGTTTCTTTTTTGCCTCACCTTTATTTGTGTCAAACATTGATCTCTTCCATTTCACTTGAAATTTGAGAAGCAGAAAGGTTTTCATATCTCATTGCATACATAATCGAACAAAGAAATATTTGTATTCTTTAGGAAATTTCTTTTGGTACATGTTCGGAAAAGATCTAGTTTTGCATGTGCTTTTGGATTTTGGAAACATTTGTTTGGTAGTTTGGCATCATCTTTATCCCAAAAATTGAAAAGCCGCATAATTTGAGTACTTGCTTGTGTTAAGAAGAATAGAACTCTTCTCCTTCCCATACATAGGATTCATCGAAAAGAAAGAATTGAATATCATTCTTTTTCATTCTATTGGAATCGAGTCTCACACATCATCAGTTTCATCTTCATGAACCTTATGAGTAAAAATCCATTAAAATCAACCATGCACTAATAAAATCCACTAGATATTTTTTGGTTTTTAGCACACCAACAGTAGCGCAGGATTAGGATCTTTGGACTAGAAAAAGTGACTAAATTGTCCAAGACTACTAAACAGACTATAGAACACTAAGAGTGAAAAAATCCAACTTTCATATAAGCATAGTCAGGAACCCCCTCTAACATAGGGGATAAACATGAGGTCACGTGTGCAAGAGAAGTGGAGATCACCCCTCCAAAGATTGACCAATCATAGTGGACAGATCGTATATTAGGGTATTTTCTTGAATTGTCACCGATTTCATTTGGTCTTGGTGCTTCCTAAATCTCTAATCCATTCAAGGTCCTCAAGATTTTTACCAATCCACTTGTCTTCAGTCCTCTAAAAAAATTTTCGATTTTGATATCTTGCCCATACATTTGGTCTCAACTGTCAATTGTACCCGCCCGAAGGCTGACTGTGAGTTGGTAACCTTAGTGGCCTTTCCTAGGTATCTACAGAGGTGAATGTGGGGGGATTCCCATGGTACCTAGGGAAGACGTTGTGTCACACTTTTAGTACCCTTGGATGGTTGTCCCACAGAAGCAAGGGTTACTTGCACCGAGAAGGGTTGTTACGTGGAGGTCAGGGTAACTGCTTCTCATTTCTTCATTGGCGACTTGACATCCCATCTTCGAAAGATCCTTGAACCTATTGTTTCTTGGTTGATTGATTTTAGTTTTCTTGGGAGTGTGTTTATTTTATTTTCGTAGTTGGCTTTAAGATCGTTAAATTTTTCTTTTTCAAAGATATCATAGTATACAAGGTATGGATCATGAAGTTCAGGAACCTCAAAAAAATGTTTCTTATGAAGGAATTATCAAAGATCAAACTTCTGAGACCGAGAGTGTAGCTCCTGGAAGTGGCCAACACATAGAAGAACCAATCACAACCTTCATAGAAAGCCTTGCATCTTACGTGAATCCTCTTTTTGTTGAACCACTCGGCCTACAACTCATTGATCCACCATCCACGTGATATATTGATGCCTATTATTATTACCATTTACCATTTAGTTCAACCACTACACATTATTTCGGCATGAACCCATCAATTTTTGGCTTTCTAGAAGTATCTTTATCCACAACTCCTGTAGTTGATACTATTGGTGCTTCTTCTTTACTGGGAACATCGATGACCCAGGTAACCTCAACACAACCACTTGCGAATACATCTGCCTTCGCACATGGGTCAGGTACTATTCTTGCTTCACTATTTCCACACATTCACATATCAAGTGCTTTACTTGGTCATCTCATCAGGTAGATGTCCAGCAATCAAGTCGTTCACACAACCACGGTTACACTAGCTACTCATCCTCCATATCAAACCTTACATATGATTACACCCTACATTGGAGGTCAATATTCAATGGGAGGCCAACCTTCAGCTTCGGTGAAACCTTCAGCTGCAGGAAAACTTCTTACTAGGGGGAAACCTTAATCCATGGGGAAAATCCATATGTGGGTGAAAAATAAAAAAACTTGGGGACAAGACACTCCTGCAAGTCCTTCTATTCCTACTACCACTAGCTCATATCCTGGACAACTATTTCCAATAGTTGATAATCCTTTGTGGGGTCAACCTAATTCGGCGGGCATTCCTCAACAAGGAACTTTTCCTTATCAATATGTAAACCCCATGATTCCAATGCAATAGTCCCTTCAACCACCATACATGGGGGGACCATCAAGTCAATATCAGTACATAGGAGGCCCATTTGTTCAATCACAGTACATGGGTGGAAAACTAGGTTAGCTACCCTACATGGGTGATCAATCAAGACAACCACCTTACATGGGTGGAAAACCTGGGTAACCACCATATATGGGAGGACCATCTAGTTTTTCCATCTCACCGCAACCTAGATATGGTCCTACTGGTGTTCCCATGCCACATGGTTATCACTAGTATCCACACGATAACCGAAAGCTTCCTTTTTTTTCTACGTTAGATCTGTCGCATTTGACAAATGATCTCATTCAGCATGCTCCGTTTTGGTTCGCCATCCCTACGAAATTATTGTCCGACATCTCAAAATTCGACGAAAAACCTGGGGAAGATACTAACAATCATGTTATGACTTTCCATTTATGGTGTTCTTTGAACTCTTTTATGGATGACTTCATTCGTCTGAGAATTTTTTAGAGAACACTTACAGGTGCAAAAGCCAAATGGTATATTGAATTGTTGCGTAACGCCTTTGTCAAATTTAATTCTCTTTCCGTGGATTTTCTGACACATTTCTAGTTTCCTATACGATATGAGATAGGTACTAAAATTTTTACCCCACTTCAGAAATCCTCTTCCACCCACATATTTGATCATATTCATGAGTGGAGACGGTTTATTAAAGCTCCAATTCCAAACCAACTCCTTGCAGATTGGTTTACAAAGTATCTCTTGTGTCCCATCGTCGGAGATGTTTCTATGGTAAGTGTTTTTACTGCGGATCAGGATATCAGTCATGATCAATATTTGGACTTGGTATATTCCCAATACATCACACTTTATTATTTGATCCCTCATGATCCTCATCCATCGAATGATCCGACAAGACCTGATATGGAACCAAGTTTCGTTTTGGACACCAAAAATACTTTTTCTCATGCTCAAACCTCTAAGGTGAATGCAGTCCAATCCACTTCATCTCAGCAACCTGAAGGTAAGAATAAAAACAAGGGTAAATTCAAGAAATATTCTAACCAGCAGGATACCACAAAGACTATTGATACTCAACCTAATAGGAATTCTAAGTTTCCTTGCATGATTTGTGAGTAATACCACTACATGAAAGATTACCCTCATCATGAGGAACTCACTAAATTTCTAAAGGGTACCTCCGATGATCCAGGAGGATCTGAAATTCTCAAAAATAAAAGTTCTTCAATGCTCATTAAATCTACACCATCGTTAAGTTCTTGTCACAAGGTTTCTAGTGATGTAAACGATTCGAAAATCCAAGTCTGTATGTGAAAGTTATCGCATTTTGAATTTGTACCCAAACAAGCAAAAAGTCAAAGTCAACAGGGAAAAGTAAACGTTCAAAGTCAACGGATGGCGTCAGAAATACGATAGATGATGTCAGTAGTACGTCATGTTGACTTCAGCATGACACCTGGCAGCACCAAAGGCTGACACGTGGCAGTCAAATTTGGTGTTTTCAGGCTGAGTTGGACCAGTACGGAAGTGACATGTGGCACTGTATGGAAGTGACACGTGGCACCATATGGATGTTGAAACATGGTAGGATGAAGTGGTAGTATGGATGGTGACGTGTCCCAATGATAGGTTGATGTGTGGCAGTACGGTGTTGACAAGGAAGTGACGTGGCATACAGCAAGATGACTGTGCAGTTGACTATGTAAGTGACTTAGTTGTACAAGCCAATGAGGGCATGACACATGGCCCAATCACAGGGTACTACATGGCATCCCATAAAAGGCCAATGTTGGTTAGGTAAAAAAAATTGCACCTCCGCAGGGTTTGAACTCCTACCCTCTCGGGCAGAACGACCTATGATCCATGGGCTAACCACCAGAGTGCACATGTTCCTTTTGTTTACATGTGAAAAATATATTAGTTAAAGTGATATAGCATAGAATTTGGGGGGATTAGAGCCCGAGCGGCAGGGGGGCTATCCCAACCGACTAGGCCCTGGTCATATACCAACCCACAGGACCAAGAATGGAGCAGGAATGGGTTGACACTTGGGGCTTAGTGCTGGCCATATTGTTGCCACATGACCAGGGTCCAAAGGACAAGGGGGTGGGTGCCTGGCGCTCAGCCATATGGCCACCCACATGTCCAGGAGATCAGAGAAAAGGGGGAATGCGCCACATTTTTTTGTATCCAAAGTGGGTTTTTTACTTTTTATTAAATATTTTTTTTTAAATCTTTTGTAATATTGCCTGATTTTTATGGTATTTTTTCCATATTTTGGGGGATTTGAGCCTAGGAAGAGGCCAAATTGTTGGGAGAAGTTGGGAATTCGACCCCAACACTTTTTCTACATAAACCAGGCTTGTGTGCCATCAAAAATACAATGATTTTGTTGCAGGGATGTGGAGAGAAAGCTTATAGAAGAGAGACTATTTTGTCGATTCTCATGTTGTAAGAGGCCTTTTGAGCCCATTCGAGAGAGGATTTTGGTGAGGTCTTTTGCATCTAATCATGGAGGTCATGTATAGAATATGCATAGTTCTTTTGTAGAAGATTGTAATCAGCTTGTTGATGTAGTTGAGAATTTGGAGAAGGGAAATAAAGCGATCACCACTGGAAGCGGGACTCGGAGACATAGCCACACCTTGGTGAACTCCTTTATCAAACTTATTGTGTCTCTATTTCTCTCTTTTTGTTGTCCTTCCTTCTTTAATTTATGTACTTAATAATTGTTAATTATGCATAATAACTGTGATTTTATGTGTTTCACATTCTTATCGATCCAATTCATAAGATACATAAACTTAACTTGCAAAGTTTGTCAGTAAAACCTCTCATTTTCAGATCAAGTTATTGATATCAGAGCTTTTGGTTTTGAAGGTTTGACAGAAATTGCAAGCATTGGATGCTCACTAGAGCCAAACACAAGCGAGGAGAAGGCCAACTTGAGGCTTTTAATCCAAATATTCAAAGGATACCCCATAAAAAAGATATGTCTTCACCGAGGAAGCTAGGTCCTTATGCATCTGAGGACAATTTCTTCGAGGATTTTCAATTTATGAAAGCCAAGGTAGAGGAGCTTTACCATGAAAGAGGACAACAATGAGTTTCAAAGGTTGAAGAAGTTGAATCTTCAGTAAGAGCAGAAGGAGGAGTAGAAGGTTGTGGACCTTCATAACCTTCTTCCCCTTCATCCTCATCATCTACAAGTGAAGCAAGTTTACATTCCTCCAAGCATAAGCAACCTAAAAAAACTCATCATTCTTTTGATATGCCTTTATTAAAGCTTGATGTAAAATTTAAATTACCCACTTATGATGGTGAATTAAATGCAGAAAAGCTAGATAATTGGTTTAGACAAATTGAAGTCTATTGCAAGATACAAAGGATTGTTGATTATGAAACAATGATCCTACTTGCTAGTCTCAAATTGAGAGGCACAACTTTTATATGGTGGGAAAGAAAAACTAAAGATGATCTTAGGAAAAGTGGTAAAACAATCTCTTCCTGGAATAATTTTGTTACTGCATTGAAGAGACAGTTTTACCCATTAGCATACATGCAACAAGAAATCATGAATTGGAAAATTTTAAGGCAAGCTAAAGGTCAAAGTGTACAAGAGTATACTCAAGCATTTCATAAGAAAGAATTAATATTGAGTATTCCTTTATATACACAGGAGACACTTCTAAAATATATTGGTGGTCTGCATTCTTATCTCAAGCATATTATTCTTATGTTAAATCCTTCTAACTTTGATTAAGTATGTGTACAAGCCATTCACATTGAATCAGGTAAAAGGAATGTTAGTGATAGTGTTTCTACATATGCCTTACAAAGGAAAGGATTCAGGGAAAAGAAAGGAGAAAGAGAAGAAGACAGCCATAGCGAAAAAGGAGAAGCCCACTTGCAGGCATTGCAATAAGGAAGGCCATGATGAAGATCATTGTTGGATCTTACATATTGATTTGAAGCCAAAAAAGTATGCCAATCAAGGGAGAAAGAATACCACAGTTGCAATGGTTCAAGTGGATCTGGGATCAGACTCCGATGATGAGACTAAAATTGTAGCTATGGGAATCCAAGGTATAACTTATGTCACAAGTACTAGCTCTTCTAATTCAGATGTTTTAAATCATGAGTGTAAAAGGAGTGAACTTTTCCGCATAAGGGTCATAACAAATAATGTTAAAGTTGATACTCTTGTAGAAAGTGGATCACAAGCCAATCTAATCAGTGAAGAGGTTGTAAATAATTTGGGACTTGAAACTAAGCCACATCCTAGACCATATCCATTGGGATGGATATGTGGGGATAATAATTTGCAAGTAACCAAGCAATGTAAAATTAAGTTTGCAATCACTTCTAAGTATGTTGATGAAGTAGAGCTTGATATAGTGCCACTGGACATATGTGGAATTGTATTGGGAATCCCATACCTTTATGATAGAAAGTCTATATTCTACAGGGAGGAAAATAAATATTACTTCAAGAAGGATGGGAAAGAGTACATTGTTCGTGCTCATCACATGAAAATTGATAGATCTTTTTCAACTACAAGACAGTTAAAAAGAATGGTAAATGCAAGCAAGCGTTTAACACTTATGTTTGTAACAAAACAAAAAGAAAGTGATGCTAAACATAAAATGGTTAAGTATGTTTCTAGCAATAATGAAGGGTCACAAGAAGTACAGCATAAGGTTCCACTGCATACTTTGGTTATTGTTCCTGTTCAGAAAAGGAAGCATGTTTTTTCATTCTCATTCGCATATTCAATATTGTTTTTTAGTTTGTTTCTATTCAATGGTGTATGGTTGCTAACTGCGACAAAGAATGTAGATGATTGTGTAATAGATGGGATGATTACTTTGATAAACAATGCTATCTCATTTTTCATGTTTATTGTGGTCAGTTAGGTGATTATTGTCCAATTAGAAAGGATGGATGATATAGGACAAGTGGGGAGGAAGTACCCTCACTTCTTACATGTGTAAAACCAGGATTTTGGTGGTCCAAAAACTTCCAGTGGGGAGGCTTGATCCAGGAGGATCTGAAATCATTAGAAATAAAAGTTCTCCAATGCTCATGAAATCTACACCATCGCGAAGTGCTCATTGTAATATTTTTGGTGGCATAAACAGTTCGAAAATCCGAGTCCGTATGTGAAAGTTATCGCATTCTGAACTTTTACACAAATAGGAAAAAAGTCAAAGTCAAAGTCAACATGGTAAATTCAATAGTCAAAGTCAATGAATGACGTCAGCAGTATGTGATGTTGATGTCATCATGACACATGGCAGCACCAGAGGTTGACATGTGGCAATCAAATTTGGCGTTTTCAGGCTGAGTTGGACTAGTATGGAAGTGACATGTGGCACTGTACTGAAGTGACACGTGGCACCGTATGGATATTGACATGTGGTAGGATGACATGGTAGTATGGATAGTGACGTGGCCTAATGACAGTTTGATGTGTGGAAGTACGGTGTTTATTATGAAGGTTGACAGGGCAATGACATTTCGTACGACAAGCAGACTATGTAGGTGACTCAGTTGTACGAGCCAATGAGGGCGTGACACGTGGCCCAATCATAGAGTTCCACATCACACCCCAGAAAAGGCCAATGTTGGCTAGGTAAAATTTGGTTTCACCTACGCAGAGTTCAAACTCCTAACCTCTCAAGCGGAATGACCTAATATCCACCAGCTAACCACCAGAGCACACATGTTCCTTGTGTTTACATGTGGCAAATATATTAGTTAAAGTAATATAGCATCGGATTTGGGGGGATTAGAGCCTGGTCGGCGGGGGGGCTAGCCTGACCAACCAAGCCCTGGTCTTATACCAACCCACAGGACCATGAGCGAAGTAGGCACGGGTTGACACTTAGGGCTTAGCGCTGGCCATATTGCTGCCACATGACCAAGGTCCAGAGGAAAAGAGGGTGGGCACCTGGCACTTGACCATATGGCCACCCCCATGTCCAGGAGCTTAGAGAAAAGGGGGTGCACACCACATTTTTTTGTATCAAGAGTGGGTTTTTTACTTTAGACTAAAGATTTTTTTTAAAATCTGTTGTAATATTGCCTGATTTTTATGGTATTTTTGCCATACTTTTGGGGATTTGAATCTGGGAAGAGGCCAGATTGTTGGGAAAAGTTCGGAACTTGACCCCAATTCTTTTTCTACATAAACTAGGCATGTGTGTCATCAAAAATACAGTGATTTTTTTGCAGGGATGTGGAGAGAAAGCTTATAGAAGAGAGACCATTTTGTCGATTCTCATGTTGTAAGAGGCCTTTTGAGCCCATTCGAGAGAGGATTTTGGTTAGGTATTTTGCATCTGATCATGGAGGTCATGTACAGCATATGCATAGTGCTTTTGCAATAGATTGTAATCATCTTGTTGATGTAATTGAGCATTTGGAGAAGATAAATAAAGCAATCACCATTGGAAGCGGGACCCGAAGACGTAACCACACCTTGGTGAACTCCATTATCAAACTTATCATGTCTCTATTTCTCTCTTATTTTTGTCCTTCCTTCTTTAATTTCTGCACTTAATAATTGTTGATTCTGCATAATAACTATGAGTTTATGTGTTTTGCATTCTTATCGATCCGGTGCATAAGATACATAAACTTAACTTGCAAATTTTGTCCATAAAACCTCTCATTTTTAGATCATCCCACCGATTCAGCATCAACATCTGGTTGCACAAAATCTTGCCCCTTCGCAAGGGGGAAACATAGTTCATTCTCACCATGTGTATGCTTCCTCAAGTGCCTTTGAGGTCCACATGTTTAAGGAGGTTAATGTAACGACTTGAGCAAAGACTTATGACACAATTCTAGGTGATCATGCCAATGGAAAGGCTATCGATCAACCTTCTACATACAATCCTCCTCCATCGTGAACTCCTCTTCATATTGAGAATCCCACTTCTAATGTAGTGTTGCACCCACCCAAGGGCACAATTCGAAAAGCGACATTTAATCCAAGTTCTTGCGCCGCCCAAAACTACAATATTGTTGAATATTTGGCATAGGCACCTTGTGCTATGTCAGCCCTCGAAGTTCTACAGAACTATCCAAGTCAACGTAGAACCATGTTGTCATCCATTGGGGCTATGGATCTAGAGGAATCAAATCTAATTATGTTTAATCTGCACTATTTTAAGGAGAGGCTATCCCACTACTTAGCATTCCAAATTCAAATTTTGGTTGGTGGAAAGAACATCCATCGCACTAATTTGGATGAAGGAGCCTCCACCTGTGTCATGTCTTTGCCTTGCTAGAGATCCATTGGTTCTCCTAAAATTATCCAATCTCCTACCACCCTGAAAGTGTTTAATGGATGTGGTTTCCAACCTCATGGACTCTTGCAATCTTTCGTTGTGACATTGAAAGGTAAAATTGTTTCGGTCAATATCGAAGTGGTTGACGTGCGCATGGATTACAATTTGTTACTTGGTTGTAGTTAGTTCTATGCAATGACTGTCATCACATCTTCACTTTTTCTTATTTTACAATTTCCCCATCAAGGGAAAATTTTCACTATTGACAAACTTGACTATATAACTCTAGATCTCCACAATTCTACAGCGAATAATGTCCCTTTTCTAAGACAATCTAGTCTTGAGAGTGTAACAGTATGTCTCCTTGAGGATTCCTCGCTTATGGGGGTTTTTCATTCTTCTTATCCTAACACCCCGCATTTTTCCATGTTAAATATGATTTCGACTCAGGTGCAACAATCCCTAGAATCACTTTATCCTTTGGTAGTACCTGGTCTTAACGAGCGTAGTTCTTTTACTCTGTCAAGATTGTTAAAAAATGAAACAGACGCTTATGAGCATAGTTCATTGTCTTTATCCAGCTCGTTAAAAAATGAAACATACCCCCCTCCATACGAATCGAGTCTCACTCTAGATTGAATACTTGAACCTTATTTTCCTCCACCGAGTGAAAATATTCCTACTAGTAACCAAACACCTAAACAAGGAAAGAAGAAGAGTCACTGGAGAAAATGATGCTTGGGGGGAAGGTCTCCAGCCTCTCAACATCATGCTAGAGAAAAGCCACTAGCTTCTACCACACAAGCTAGAGGAGAAATATCTCTTGAGAGACACCTTATTAGGAGTGATCCTTGCTTGGGGGTCATTCCCATCGTAACATAATAGACTTTTCTAGAATGATCTTAGTCTTTGTTGTTTCTCGTGGTCGTAAATACATGAGAATAGTTTACCAAGATTAGTATTTGTTCTTTCTCGTGCTCGTTAATATTTGAGAATAGGTTACCGAGTATACTTTTATCTCTTTTTCAAACTCGTAAAATCCATACGAAAAAGGAACTCTTTGGAGTCTCCTTTAAGCGCTTTTCAGAATCCTTAAACATGAAAAGATTGTTGAGTGAGATTGCTTCCTTTCACACTCATTAAAAGGTTTGAAAGGGCGTATTTTGAGTGGTAGTTCATCTCTTTTTTTTCCTCGAGAGATTAATTACAAAAAAGGAATACTCTAATCAAGTGTGACTAGAAGAGTTCTCCCTTGTATTGTTTTACACTTTTTACAGGCTTGGGAAACTAAATTTATGAAAAAGTCACACATGGAGTTGTCTTTAAGTTCTTTTCAGAATCTCTAAACGTGAAAAAACATCGATTTTACATTCTTTGGGCTCGTAAAATTATGCATTGAAGGACCTATGTGAGTCCAATATCTAGGACCCATATAGGACCGAACCCCTCCTTCTTCAAGTTCGTTAAATATATGTCAAGGGGCTCATCCAAGATGACCTATACCGAGCATCTGTCATCCTCCTCAATCTCGTTAAAAAAACAAAGAGGTACTCACCAATCATGGTGGGGGGGATTGAAGGAAGTGGGTCAAGTTTTTTGGAATTCATTATGGAAGTTATCGTTGTCGCCCTTGAACATAGCACCTATTTGTATCTCATCTTATATTTGGGTAATCTGCTTGTCTTTGAATCATACCAATTCCATGTGACGTTATACTTTTTCGTTCCAGTCGAAGAGTGCTCTTATTATCGTCACATTATGTTCTTGGTACTTATCGAGTCAATGCTGCCAAGTCATTTCTCGTGCCTCACAATGTTCAAGGGAAGTTTCACTTCAAACCATCCATCTGCAGTATTACTAGTTTCCATTCTCGTGTCAGTCCATACTCATTTAATCCACCATCTCACATCACTTTCATGTGTTAGTTTCATGTAGATGATGAGGGATACATCATGGCCCTCCTTCGATGAGTGTGTTCATGTCGACATCAACACATTATCAATGAATTAGACTTAGAAACCAGTTAGTACCTTGGGACCTGCATGCCTCAATGGCAGGCCTCCTCGCTTTCGACAATAGGTTTACACCATTGACCTTGGATCAAATGATTCCATGAATGTTTGACCTCATCTCATCTATTCACATTCGTTGGAATGTAATAAAGGTACCCTGGGAGACATTTTCATCATTGGTGATTTCCCTCACACTTGTTAACAGTACACCTAAATACTGATAATCAAGTGATTTCTACCATGTTCGACATCAAGTCATTTATTTGCATGGCTAGATTCATACCTTTATGGGATTAGGAAAAATACCATGCATTAGGCGATCGCTTTGTTATGTTATTTTCCCAGGCTGCAATGGAGATCATTTGAGCATGTAAAAGATTTCAGTACAATCACCATGTTGGAAATCTTATTGATATATATATATATATATATATATATATATATATAGAGAGAGAGAGAGAGAGAGAGAGAGATTGTCATATAGATCCACATTTTATTCATCTATGGCTATGTTTTATCTTCTCGTAGCTCCACTATGTATTTTTCATTGCTGCGATCAGTTCATGTCATGGAGGTATCGATCCACATTGTATCTTTGGTGGCCATATCCTTAGTCAATATTTTCATGGATTCGTAGTATATTTGTCGGTGACCATGCTTTAAATCAACTCGTATTCCAAGCATAGGTATGTCTGCCTCAGGAATGAAAACATATATTTATATTGTTTGATGGTTGTTGCAGCTTTTACCAGTTTCTCCTACTCCAACACCCTTGCATTGAAGAATTTGTAAAGTGTTTCAACCATCAAGTTTCTTTTCTGGCCTCTCACTTTAGGGGGCATATATTACACATCAAAATGTCACACTTAAGTGTCACACCCTAAGTGTCACAAGTGTTGCAAAGTGATGTATGCACCTTGTTACGTGTTGCATGCATTGTCTCAAGTGTTGTATGCACCTTACCAAGTGTCACATTCACTTTTCTAAGTGTCGCAACATTTTAACACCATGAAACACATTTGTCACAATCCCTAAGTTAGTTTGGAAGAGAAAACCCACCATTTGAGATCTGGAACCACACCTTTTTCTTGGAAAATTTGACCATTTTTGGGCATTTATGAAGGTCGACGATCCCCTACTCATGTTGAGGGAGCACCAGCACTCCCCCTACCTTGCTTAGGGGGGATTAGTGACTCTATATATCTCACTCAAAGGGAGCACTGGTGTGGTTAGAGAAAAATATGGTGCATCCCAACTATTCTTAAGGGACAACTCTTAAAGGAGGAGGTTGTTTTGGGTCAAATCCTATCCTAGGTGTTATCACATATTCTTGCAAGGGGATGTTTTTCCTTTTAAGATTGGCCATTGGGTGACCAGATGAGAAATAAGGGATTTAAAAAACCCACAAATGTGTTTTATCCAAGGTCATCAGCCGCAGCCAAGCTTATTTTTCAACGCGGAGATTCCTTGCAGACTGGACAGATCGGCGGTCTGCGGAAATTGGGACTCCAAAAGGTGGATAAAACTATTCGTCAAAGTCCTGAAATGTCGAGTCCCGAAATGTCAATTCCTGATGGGCTGAAGTGTCGATTGTCGACGTGCCAAAGTCCCGAAACCTGGGATTTGTGGCAGCCATCTGATCCAGTGGATATAGGTGGTAGTGGATTAAATGATGTCATGGGATCGTGATTCGAGGGTTTTGAAATGAGCCACAAGAAATTTTTGTGATTCATGAAATTTCGAAATAGATCTGGATCATTCAAACAAATGGAGCATGCAGTGCCTAATCAGAGATTTCGCGATTTCAAATATCGCGATGTTGAAATCAAGTTGGAGTGAAGACTCCCGAAAGGCAAGTCATGAAAGCACCTATGGATATAAGCACTTGAGTTGGTCATAGAGAAGGATTTGCGTAGCCTCGAGGTGACATAATTGACTTGGAGGAGTCATGAATGTCTCCTAGAGAGTTAATGTGTGTCAGGCTCCATCCTGATCCCGATGCAGTTAGTTAATGGAAGTAGTGGAGGTAGTTGAAACATTGTTTCACCCCGTAAATAGAAAGCATGGAAAGGTCGGTCGTGGAAGAAGAATGTCAACCCAAGGTCCCCCTGTTAACAGATTTTCCTGCAAAGCCCATATTGATCTGAGATCACGTCTAATAGAATAATGCAAGTGTGGTCTTACAGAGGAAGATGCGGACTCCAAGCCTTGAATACAGTGACCAGAGTGCACTTCTGTAGGGGGCAAGTTGATTTGAGTATATATACTCAGTTTTTATATTTTGTAAGGGTCGATGGTAGAGCTTATCTCCCGATTTGTAAATTTTTAGCAAAGCATCTGGATTCTTGTTATGTATTCGGTATTTGAGACGATCAGATTAATAGAAGTCAACTTCTTTCAATCTCTTTGTTCAGCTGTGTTGAAACACTCGGGTATGGATGATCCAACCGATGATTTTTATGATGTTATAATGTAGGTTTGATTATAGATACATCGTGATTGGTTTTACTCAGTTCCCTATGTTGTATTTTCCCTCTTACACTAGATGGCTCGAGCATGGAAGATCCATTCGATTCATTGTAGTTGTAGGATGATGGAGGTTTGATCATTATGTTGTTGCAGCTGTGTCGTTTGGACATATTACAGTGTCTAAAGCTTGAGCTCAAGAGTGATCTTGAGTCTGATATTTTCTTCTTCGATCTATTGGAAGGCCTAATGTCCATAGTAGTCTCGTTCACCTTTCTCATTAAGTCTTCCCTCTGCTCACATTTAAACTCATTTTCCTGACTGAAATTAGTTGTTTCCCTCACTTCCCTGTGCATTTTTGTACTATTTTTATGAGTTAAAATGATGTCATCTTGAGTCTGTGCCCATTTGACCTCGTATAAAACCAACCTGTGACATATAAAACTATGATGGGTATCAGGCTTACCTCTGTCGCAATCCAGGGGTGACTTCTTGTGCTAACATTTCTGGCTTTTTTTTCGGGGACGAATTGAATATTTTCCATGGGTAGAATGACAAATCTTACTAGTTCTGAAGGTGCATCAGAACTTAGTACATCGAATATTGCATTTGCACCTGGCGATTCCACTGAGGCGAATCCACTATCTCAACTTCACTGTTTTAGTGTGGCTACTTCTGGCTACACCTGGTAGCCCCTGGGAGAACACAACGATCAGATCTGGTCTTTGAAGGTGAGAAAAGACCAGACACACTCTGACTGCATATCTTTCACTTGGCGACTCCATGATTAAAGGATCAATTAGCGACTCCACTGGTAGCCCATGGGAGAACACAACGATCAGATCTGGTCTTTGAAGGTGAACAAAGACCAGACACACTCTGACTACATATCTTTCACCTAGCAACTCCATGATTAAAGGATCGATTAGCGACTCCACCGATCCAAAATGGAAAAAATCCTGGCTCGAAGGTTTTCTCCCTTTAATTTCTCTATTGTTCCTAGTTTTCCTAATGGTGTTCCTGCTTCAAGTGAATGGGTTGATTTATTGCCCATATTTAGAGAACATAAAGAGGGCAACCTTGCTCAGCATCTCCATGAGTTTCATGAAATCATGCATCAGTGGGAGATATATCATGAATATGTATTAATGAAAATGTTCATGTTCTCATTAGCAAGGATGCTCGTGAATGGTATCATTCCTTACCCTCTATTAGCATTTCGTCCCTAAGAGAGTTTCATGTGGATTTCATTAAACATTGTCAAAGGTATTATTCCTCTGATTTAATATGTCAGAACTATTGTAAGGAATGTGATGACCATGATCAAGATATGGTTGTTTCTAATGAAAGCTATGAGGATGAAGGTTGTGAGGAGGAAGAAGATTCTTTGGGCGAAGTTATGGAACTGGTAAAATATCTCACTCCCCGACTAGAAAGGTTGGAATCTGAAGAAAGCGTAGAGGATTTTCCAGTCCCTGAGGCAGATGTTCTTGGCAGCTCTACTGAGGATGATATTGAAGATTTCATGACTGTAGAGGCCTTGCATTATGCTCCTGATGTGCCTGTTGTCCTAAGCTTTGATGATTATTTAGATGAGGAGCAGCAGAGCCCCACATCACAGTTTGTTGACCAAAGGATAAGCCAGCCTGTATACGACAGCTATGAATTAGATTATGAGCTAGATATGTGGGATATCCAAGAACATACTGCAGAGCCATATCCTTTTCTCACTAATGAAGAATATTATGAGGAAATCAGCCATCCTGGACCTGAAGAAGACGTTGAGCAACAGACTGAAGAGAAGATCTTTCCCACAAGCCCTGTTTATGATGATTATGAATCTGAACCTTGGGAGAGCCATGAAGGAGAACTAGAGGAGCAGCAGAAGGGGAATTTTATCTTTGGTCTAGAGCCTATCAGTGAGCAACCATCGCCTGGGACCAGTCAGCCTGCATCTACTATTCACCCACCTATGCCTGATAGAGATTTTCAGCCATGTGTGAGCAGTTGTGTAGCAGAGAAGGTTGTTTGTTACAATTTTTCCAGAATGTGCCACTTGGCCTACAAGCCTATGAAGGAATACATGGAGTTGTATTTCCTTCATGTTGTGAAGACGCCCAGCTTCATCCTAACCTCAACATTAGGAGGAAAGCTGAAGAATGTAATCGTCATGTTGTCACAGTTGTATTATCTGTTATCAAGCATCGACAGAGTGAAGGAGCTTCCAGTTAGGAAGTTACTTGAATGGCTATGATGGAAGTTTTCTTTCACCTAGCATTGTGTAAAAGTCAATTAGTTTAGGACTGTACATAAATAAGCTCCTCAGAGCATGTATGTTTATTTTTGTTTTTACTTATCGGCTTGTATTCCTCAGCAGGGTGTTTTTGAGCTTGACTTCATAGCCAAACAGAAGGAAACTGGAACTGCAAAAGGATATCTTAGAGCCTCGCAGGGAGGAATCTATTCCCCATGGAGCCTAATGTTATCACATATTCTTGAAAGGGGATGTTTTTCCTTTGAATATTGGCCATTGGGTGACCAGATGCGAAAGAATGGGTTTAAAAAAACCACAAATGTGTTTTATCCAAGGTCGTCGTCCATGGCCAAGATTATTTTTCAACAACGGAGACTCCTTGCAGATTGGATAGATTGACAGTCCATGGAAATTGGGACTCCAAAAGGTGGATAAAATTTTTAGTCAAAGTCCCGAAATTCTTAGTCCCGAAATGTCGATTCCCGATGGGCTGAAGTGTCGATTTTCGATGTGCTGAAGTCCCGAAACCCGGTATTTGTGGGAGTCGTCCCATCCAGTGGGGACAAGTGGTAGTGGATTAAACGATGTCATGGGATTGGGCTTTGGGGGTTTTAAAATGAGCCATAAGCAATTGTCGCAATTCACAAAATTTCGAAATAGATCTGGGTCGTTCAAACTAGTGGAGCACGTGGTGGCTAATCGACGATTTCACAATTTTGGGCATCGCGATGTTGAATTCAAGTTGGACTGAAGACTCCTAAAAGGAAATTCATGAAAGTGCTTGTTGATATAATCACTCGAGTTGGCCACAGATAAGGATATGTGTAGCCTCGAGGCGCCATAATTGACTTGGAGGAGTCGTGAACATCTCCTAGAGCGTTAATGTGTGTCAGGCTCCATCCTGATCCCAATGCAGTTAGTTAATGGAAGTAGGTGGGGGTAGTTGAAACCTCGTTTCACCCCGTAAATAGAAAGCATGAAAAGATCGGCCATGGAATAAGACTATCAACCCAAGGTACTCCTGTCAACAGATTCTCCTGCAAAGCCCATACCAATCCAATATCGCGTCTGACAAAAGAATGCAAGTGTGGTCTAACAGAGGAAATGCAGACTCCAAGCCTTGAATACAATGACTAGAGTACGCTTCTGTAGGGGGTAGGTTTCTTTGAGTATATATACTCGGTTTTTATATTTTGTAAGGGTTGATGGTAGAGCTAAGCTCCTAATTTGTAAAGTTTTAGCAAAGCATCTGGCTTTTGGTTATGTATTCGGTATTTGAGACTGTCATATTAATAGAAGTCAACTTCTTTCCATCTCTTTGTTTAGCTGTGTTGAAACACTCAGGTATGGATGATCCAGCTGAGGATTGTTATGTTATTATAATGTAGGTTTGATTATAGTTGCATCGTGATCGGTTTTACTCAGTTCCCTGTGTTGTGTTTTCCCTCTTACACTAAATGGCTCGGGCATGGAAGATCCAGTCGAGTTGTTGTAGTTGTAGGATGATGGAGGTTTGATCATTTTGTTGTTGTAGCTGTGTCGTTTGGTCATATTACAGTGTCTGAAGCTTGATCTCAAGAGTGATATTGAGTCTGATCTTTTCTTCTCTGAGTTGTTGGAAGGCCTGATGCCCATAGCAGTCTCCTTCACCTTTCTCATTAATTCTTCCGTCTACTCACATTTAAACTCATGTTCCTGACTGAATTTAGTTGTGGCCCTCACTTCCCTGTGCATTTCTGGCCTAGCTTTCTGAGTTAAAACGATATCATCTTCATTCTGCGCCCATTTGACCTCGTATAAAACCAACCTATAACATATAAAACTCTGAAGGGTATCAGGCTTAACTCTACCGCAATCCAGGGGTGACTTCTGGTGCTAACACTAGGGAACTATATTAGGATCAAATCCCAACTCATGGATCCATATCCTCAACCACTTCCCTTATTAGCTCATTGTGGTTGAGCCTCCCAATTCTATAAATTGAAGGCATTTCCAAGTTGAAGGAGGAGGATATTTTAGGTGTCAAACCTTTGATCCTGGGAGAAAGAATCCATTGAAGTATCATCATTTTGATCTCAATACTTTCATGCAATTGTTGGATGAGGAGAGCTTGGAGAAAATTGTGACGGCATCAACTTGATTTGGAAGTGCCTTCTTTTGGCTTTCCATTTAATATTAACTTGGCATATTCCTTTCATTATGTTGTTTATGATAATGTCTATTCTTAAGTCAAATCAGGTATAGATAGATCTGGTTTTTATCTAACGACATCTAGTAGAAGTAGGAAGGTTTGCTTACGTTATTTTTTGCAAGTCTCTTTGGTCGTTGAAGGAATTGGAGCAGCGAAGCAAAAGGATGGAGCAGCGAGGAAAAACTTCGGGAAACAAGTGTGTCTTCCTCTTTCTATATATAGGTTAATGAACTAGGTCTAGAAGGAAAGTAGCAACCATTTGTTTACTTTTGTCTTTGGACCAAAGAAGGGGTCTTGGTCTAAAGGGGAGTTGAACCTATCCGGAGGGTAAGATTTATCATAATAAGGCTTCATCCTTGTAGCCATCTATTCAGATCCCATGATTTTATGTCTTCAATACAATCATGGGGATGGAATCATGTTCATAGGTCCTCCTTTTCCCAAATACCATTTTTATTTACCCCTCCAAGAATAGTAAGTACCCCCATGATGACTACCTTAACTTTTCCTAATATTACTTTGGGGATTCCAATGTGGTACTTGGATCCTTCAACCCCTCTTGTGCCACCAGGGCCAACTCCTCATTCAGTATTAACACTTGTACAACCTATAGGTACTAACCCTTCACTTTTATAGAATCTAGATAGGCCTAGTCTTGGTGAGCTAGTTCCCACCAAGTGTTGGAAAGGAGTTGTCACTAGGGGAAAAACTATAAATATTGGGGGACCTTCCAACTCTGGACAATATATGGCCATCCAAACCACTGCACCTAGAGTTATTCCCCTATGTGGTTTATGTGGCCTCACTAGCCATGCAACCAATAATTGTTCATCACTCCTACAGTTAAAGGGACTTTTCAATTATGATGATTTAGGACCAAACCCATCCACTCCTATTATGGAAATTTCTCTCCCTAAATCTTCAACAAAGCACATTAAGTCCTTGCATAATAACCATCCATGTTGTTTGTGTGATTCATATGATCATTATTTTCATCATTAACCCAAGATACCCCAACTTTGATATTCCCTCACCATCATTCATCATCTTGATTCTTATCAAGAGATTAAGCCAACCTCATTAGTGAATGACGTTTCCCTTCAAATTCAAAGGTGTTTTTCAAAACAAAGGCAAATCCATTGTTGAAATCAGTCTTCCTCCTGTCAAAATTGATGAGAATACCGTGCACATTTTTTACATCTCAACTTCCATGGGATCGATATCTTATAAAAATATGTCATTTATGGGAATATACATTGGAGCACACCTTTTAAAATAGATTCCTCCATGGTCTCAACATCGGTGGAACGCCCTTCTGCTAGTTCCATGTATTCCTCTCTAGAGTGCTATATCATCTTTCAACACCCCCATGTCTTGGATGCCTTGATTTGGCCACCATGACCCTTATACACCTCTTCTAATGACTTTGATCACTTTGTAAATTGTCCATATTGCCTCCTTGGAAATCAATACGCTCTTCCTTCTCAAAATAGGAGTGTACACATGCACTTCTACCTCAGAAAAGGTGTGTATACCTCAAAAAGTGACTAAAAAATATAAAATGCATGAAAAGTGTGCACTCCTCGACAAGGTTTATGGGAAAACTACTTCTTTAACTCCCTAAAACCTATGCCAAATTGTCTCAACATATTGAATTGGTATAAAATGAGGCATACTGGAAGGAATGAGTACAAGCACTAATGTAGTAACAGAGTTATCTTCCAACCAAAAAGATCAAAGGTTATAATTTCCCTGAGGTTTTTATGACCTTCATCCCTCAAGGAGCCCATGTTCCTTGAGTATTTTCTACCTTTCCTAACTTGAGGCCTAAAACCTCCCAGTTTTCCTGATTCTTGTGTGGAGAATATATTTAGATTCTTGAAGCAATCCTGAGTGGCTCGAGGATAGAGGAATCTAAACAACAATTATGGAAGGTGATGGTAGTGGTTCGTGTATAGCTTTGTGTACCATTGTTTCATTCTAATTAAAATGGATATCTCTCTTATTTCCCTCCCCCAAACTCTGTGTTAATGCTCAATGTTGAATCTCTTTCAATGTTTGGTTAAGGTTCTAACTTACCTGATAGTTAGTTAAGGTAGATATTTCATGATTATATTTTGTTTCTATCAATCAAGTTTGAGAAAGGTACTTGTTTCTTTGTGTGCAAATATGAAAGCGTGGATAGAAGAAAGGACAAGTGGTGTGAGGTCAACTCAAGTGATTCATCTCTAATCAAGAATTAGGACTAGGTAGGTCCTCCCCATAACTAAATGGTAGTTGCATCAAGTTGTTATAGGCATACCATAGTTATTGAATTATTTTGTTTTCTTATTCGATCTATTAATAGTCCACCCTTGCTATAGGATTAGTTCTATCCACAATAAAATTGGTGACTCTACTAGGGAGAACTCCTTGATTTATTCTTGATAGGGTTTCCTTTCTTAATTTTATCGTTGTGTTTAGGTTTTTCTGTTAAGTTTTCACTTTGATTGACTTTCTTCTAGTACAATAGACTCATTTTCAAGGGTTGTTTGAGGGTGTTTTGGATTTTTTTTCCCGTAATTGAATCTACATGCGTCTTTCTCTTGGGTACAAAGCTTACATACACTTGTTTCCTTCAGCATAAGAATGTACATACACTGTTTGATTGAGCAAAAAGTGTGTGCATGCCCTGAGTCTTCAAATTTCATGAGTGTTTTCCCTTCTTCCCTTCCCTTTTGCACTGCTTTTTCAGTTCTGAGGGTTAGGATCTACTTGTAGTAATTTTTTCTTGTGAATTAGTTATTGCTTGCATGAATTTAGATCATTCTGGGGAAAAAAAAAAAACATTCCTTGTGTTCCTTTTCCTTTTTACTTTTTGCGTGTTTGAAGTAGTACTTGAATAGTTGCATTTTCCTTTGAATTGCTTGGTAAGTAGGGTTTCATTATCATAATATTGAAAAAGAAATATATTGTTGTGTTTTCATTTGTATCGTGATTTTATCAGAGTTGTTGATTTATTGAAAACCAAGTACATTGAAAGAATTAGTGTAAAGAGATGATTTTTTGCTAGTGTTCTTGAGTTTTCATTTGCAAGAGTATGAAAACACAATAAGTTGTACTTATATAATTCCCCTCAGTAATAAACATCCTATAAAACAAACACCTAAACTAAAATCAGCTGGACTTTTTTTTGTTAGAAAACCAACAATAGTCTAACGGTAGGGCATGTTACCCCCCCCCCCCATGTCTAGGGGTAACTAGAGGAGATCATATCTCATGGCCCGCAATGAAGATAGTGATATTGGCCATGATCATGATCAGCACATCCATAGATAGCATCCCAGCAACCCCCCTCATATTTACCTCTTCGACTTCAGATCATCCAACCTCATCACATCTAGTCAAATCAGTGTATGAAAGATGGTAAGTCAGCATCACCATGAGGTTTGTTATTCCTTCTTTAATGAGAAGTGTTGTGCTTAATATACTAGGCATGTGGATGAGGATCATTGGTTGAAGTTGGACAATGGATCACTAGCTCAAGAAGTTAGTTCATTTCCTTGTTTCACCTTGGTGGAAGCATCTGTGCCCTAGTCCAATGTTGTCACCACCCGAGGAAAAGGGGTACTAATGGGGGGCCCTCACAAGGGTAAAGCTTTGTTTCCTCACCATACTTAACTCTTTTAATCCTGTATCTTTTTGCAGTGTACTAAACTTCGGTAATGGGTCATGGTCTACTCTCTCATGAGAATAGGGGTTGAAGGCCCAGAGGTTGATTGCAGATGCTAGGAAAAAGAAAAATAAAGAAAGAATAATGCTAAAGAAAGAAAGAAAGAATAGAAAAGTACTCTCAAAATCCATTCCAAACTTTATCTCTACCCTTTTTTCATTCACCCCAATCCCAAAGAAGTGATGCTATGGCTTGAAACCTTATAAAGGGGACTTGCGAATATGATAAGAGGACAAATAAAAAGGCATATTAAGGGGTTTGGGAAAATGTAGCTCTTACAAAGTGGTAACTCAAGAGAAAGCACACTCACCACAATGGTGCTCATAGAAATGGACTGAATGACATTATAATCCAGTAACCCAGATCCATATCACTATCATACTTACTCTTGAATGTTTCTTTTATTTCACTTATTCCCTCATGACATGTTCCTCTACTTGGGTATTTTCTTTCATTGTTTTGGTTTGCACACCTAATAGGGTCAGATGAGGGTCCTCCCATATTCAAAATTTCCAACTTACATAAATTCATGAGCTACTATGAAATTTGAAGTGGATATTGATGTGAATTGTTCATGTGTCTTATATCTTAAGTAAAAACTTATTTTACATGATTTAAGGGCTAGTGTGTCTTATGAACATTGGCTTTACTTGATTTCATATTTTGTTTTGAGTTGGATGCCCCTAAGATGGCTCTCTGAAGGACGCCCCAGGTTTTCACCCAGGACATTGTGCCTCTATTGCAGAATATGGCACATGTAATGTAGAGCAATGAGTCACCCAATGACTTGACACATTCAAACAGTGGCTCTCACATCCTTAGTACGTTAGATGATGGATAGATGGGCTTGATTTTGACAAATTGGGTCATGTTGGCACATAGATGGACTGGAATCCCACATGTTGGGAATTGTACCCTGAGGATTATTACTCATTGGATGGATAACATTGCATTAGTGGATCATTGGATGCCTTGCAAACATGAGATATACTCTTTTCCACCTTGGATTTTGTGCCCTACACCTTATACGTTGAATTTCCTTTCATGATGATGTCATACTTTAGGATTTAACAATGATGGGGCTTGATGACCACTTGGGGTACCATTCATGATGTGACATGACTATAGATGAGGATATGCACCTCATACCATGATTGCATTGTGAGATGATGACACATGGCTTTGAAAGGCCCTCACACACCCTCTTGGAGCATGATTTCACCACATGTGTGACCTTGGAGGGAATTATTGTATTGTTTTGACATGATTTATCATTTGTAGAGGTAAATTGAGGGGTTGGCCCCAGTTCTAGACATGACTTTTGACCTTTTGTACTATTTGAGCACTAGGATTTCCCTTATAAATCAGGATAGCACTCCATTCATTTTTCATCATCACTTTTCCTCTCACATTTATGGGGGAGAGCTCTAAAAAGTTCATTATCTTTTTCTTTGGCTCTTGGATCTAGTGTGCTACTCTTGGAGGAGGGTTTTTGTGGATTATTTTCACTTTTCTTGGATGATCTTTGTTGCAACTAGGGATTCTCTTGGCATAGCGACTTGTGTGAGTAATTTTTTTTAAGTTGATAAGTTTATTCATGGTATAATTGTTAATTGATATCTTATTGCATGTTATTGTGTCCTAGTAAACCCTAGGAAGGGGACATAAGTCTTTCTCTCCTTCAATACTTTGTTTGTCCTTAATTGATGAAGGAATTAAGAGACCTAGTCTCTTGCTAATATTCAAAGGCTTAAGGTCCAATAGCCTTTTCACCTTAAATCTTTGTTCTTAGTAATTTGATCCTTGACCTAGGTTATCTAGAAGAGATAAAATGACATATAGGGCCCAAGAGGCTTTGCACCCTAGGGATCATTTTCTTGAAGGTTTAGTCCTAAGGCCCAAGATGCTTTGCACCTTAGGGTGTAAACCTCATTCTTCTTTACCATTTAGTTCAATCTTCAAGGTCTTGCATGCTTGACTCCATAAGCACTAAAAGACAATGGCACTAGTCTAAATCTCTTCTTATAGTGAAATTTACACTCAGAATTATCATTATCTCTCTCAAAGTGATATTACTAAGTTCTCTAACTCTAACTCTAGCAAACTAATGATATTTATTGTTGTTGTTATAAAAGTTTGCTACAGCCACTAGGGTTTACTTTAATTTTTGCATACATACTTCGAAAAGTGGCTTAAGATACTCATAATTCAGATCTAGCAATTGGATATTATTGTACATGTTGAAGGCTTGGTTTATATGCAAAATTGCTACATTTATGAGTACTTTTTCTTGTTGTTGTTGCAAAAGATTGATTGTTTTTATACATTCTTATACTATTGTAATTTGCAACAACGATTAGATTTATTTCTTATATAGTGTAAGAGGTCATTTATGAGCTATATAACTTGGTAATTTCCCATTTTATGCTTTAAATTGTGTATGGTCTCATACAATTGAACCAATTACCTCGTAACCTTTTCTTACCTCTCCTAGACCTAGACCTAACACTTAGGTGACCAAGATATGGGATTGTAGGCTCGGATAATCTTGTTATTTGATCCCTTGAGGTCACAAGGGAAGCCTCCCTTGTGGTGGACCTTCTTCCATCACTAAATTGAGTGAAGTCTCTACTTATGTGACACTTGTATAAACTTCCAACTGTTGCACAAGATTTGGGATCTTATGGAAGGCTTTGCACAAGTACAAATCCTGTGATAACAAGGCCTTGGTGTAACATTCGAAAGTGAACTCTCCAAGGCCATGAAATCAAACAAGAACTAAATAGTGAGTGAAAAAATCCATTAGTATTAAGAATTGTTAGCTAGGAAAGCACCTCCAACACAAGTGTCAAGCACAAGGTCGTGATAGGGAAAGAAGAGATGATATCCCATGTTTCACTTGTTTTGGTATTTCTTAGATCACTATGTGTACAGGGGTTTTTGGATTGAATCATCTAGTCCTCTAAGTGACGCCACTTCTCTCTAAAACTTCAGGCTTTGTTTTCCTACCTACACATGTGATCCCAACCCATGATTTTTCTGCCTAGTTGCCAATTGTGAAGCAGTAACCTTAGTGGACCTTCATATGATATATCATGGGTGACTGCAAGTGGGAAGTGCTTGTGGTACCTAAGGTAGATGCATAATCACCATTTCAGCTCCCCTAAAGGGTTCCCATCTTCACGAGGGTACTTTCATCGTGGGTGATTATTGCAGGCATGTTACCATGACTATATATTGCACCTTTATTAGCTATTATTGGGACTTAATCAACCCATATCAACTTCTAGAAGGACCTCTTGATCAGCTCTTCACTATCTCAAATCCAGGTTCTAACCAACTTGGACTAAGCTTTGGGAGAGTAGTTTGTTTGTGATCGCTCTTAGGAATTTTGTAGTTGAGTTATCTTTGTTTGTTTATTAGATGCCCCCGTGTTGTCTTTGTATTGTTGTTGTTGGATCATTGATTCAAAGTGGTAGACCGGCCACTTCGTTAGTGTAGAAGCACTTGAGGGATTTCTATAGAAAGTGTGTCGCCTCCTCAAAGGCATAGAGTGAATAACAATGACCCTCCTTTGAGGGATCCAGTAGAAGAGACTCGAGAAAACTTGACTAATCCTATAAACAAAGAGACCAATGAATAAGAACTCTCGACAAATGGATTCTTAAGATATTTAAGCAGTCATATTCCAATTATTTGGAGGGTTCCATCTCCTCCGCATGATAGTCACAGTCCTATCAAAGTCAAGGATCTCACTAATCCAACTCCATCAAAATTTAACCCACCTCTCTCCAAGCCTCATAGTCCTCTCCTTTTTCACACTCAAACTTCTGAGAATCCAAGTCACATTGTGAATCCTTTTTACCATTGGTTTGTAATGGACAGTTCCATTAGTACTTCCAATTCGAGGGGAACTCATACCCCGACATTGGATGTCTCTAGTGGAGGATTCAACTCTCTCATATCGAGTATCCCTATGATAATAACTTTTCCACCTATAGGCCACTTTGTTGGCATCCCTTGTCACATGGGAGATCATAGTGGTTGGGATTCTATCTAAAAGAGAAGGGAGGGATTCCAAGCTTCCAGCTAGGCACCAATTTATAGTCACCTTT
This sequence comes from Picea mariana, assembly GCA_032191745.1. Classification (NCBI taxonomy): domain Eukaryota; kingdom Viridiplantae; phylum Streptophyta; class Pinopsida; order Pinales; family Pinaceae; genus Picea; species Picea mariana. The sequence goes on along the minus strand of JASDQU010435556.1, from coordinate 16,997 downwards.
GTGGGAGAGGTACTGTGGATAATCTTTTGACACATGGAGAGAATGATTGCAGAGTCCCATTCGATGATGATTTTGTGAAATCCTTAGTCAAATGTGGTGTTGATTCCTTCAGTTAAGCCCAATAGTTCAACCCCATTGTTTGTATTGAATCATGAGTACCATGTGAAGATATGAAGGATGTTTCTTTTATGATCTCGTAAGACGCCTCCAAACCCAACTTGGCATGGGTTGCCTTTACTGGCTCCATCAAAATTTAATTTGATAAAACCATACTGATGATACATATGGATATCGATGGTCACCCACCTATTCCACTAGCTCAAAATAGAGTTTTCCACCTCAATAGTTTTTCGAAAGTTTTTTGTGTCCCAAACTTTCGGGGTCATTTTGAGGCCCTAAACGATGTTTTTTGGGGATTTTGGGCCCATGCATTTTGTAAGGCACTAGCCTGGGCTAGTCGAAATGTGTTCTTCTCAGCTATAACTTTCCAACTGTGTATCGAGCACCCAAAACAGAGATCGTATGCAAAATTTATGCCCCCGATAAGTTGATGTATCAACTACCCCCATCGGGGCCTGCAAACCTTTTGGATTTTCATCTTTCGGGGTTAGGGTTTTGGATTTTCCTTATGTTAAAAAGGCCTTTAGAGACTCATTTTAACAATCATCTTCTTGTGAATGTGAGTAGCTGTCACATCTCTTCTCAGAGATAAGCTTCCACCATTCTAGCGAGTCTTTCACTCTATATTTTTATAGTCTTTGTACATTTCTTTAATTAATACAATTCATGTATTATTGTATTTCTTTGTTTCTCGCAATATTTATGTGTGTTTCATTGTAATATCTTTGTTTTCATTTCATTCTAAAAAATAATCCGGATCAACTGAGGAGGAGACCAGGCGGTGGGATTGTCACTGAAGAGAGGTATGGGATTTAAAGCTAGAGGAGAAGGAGTGAGATCGAGATGTCAATCTTATATAATATGATTTTCTGATGAGGTTCCTTTGAAATCCTCATCAGACTAGATTTGTAGCTTTAGAGTTTCTTGAATGATACTTTTGATTTTGAGACAAATAGAGAAACTCTTGATGGACTTGTTGTGAAAAATCCGATGATTTCTCTCTTTCCATATTTCCCATATGATAAATCCTGGAATGAGATGACATATGTAGTTGAGTTTGGAATTACTAAAGGGTTGAGTTCACCAGGTGTGGACAGTATCAATGATGGAGGATCTTTTGAAGTCTGATTGCCTAAATAAAGTAGCACTCTGGTCCCATAAATAAGCATTGTATGGACATGTTCCTAGAAGATGACTCATGGTTTCCTTCTGAAGCTTGCAGAGATGGAAAATTTATTGGCCAATGTATTTGTGTTTTCTTAAGTTATCCCATAGAGTACTTGCCACTTAAAAATCATTATTTTTGGCCAGTGGTTTGAGCTCCAAAGTCTTTGTCAGACTTCATCTTTATGAAGTGTGTGGTGATTTTCATGAAGGCGATAGGCCTCTTTCACAGGAGAATGATCCAGTGGAAGAGAAGCCCCATCGCAAGATGTCTGGACCTATTTGAATCAGGATTTGTCTTTGCATGAGCTTGTCTAAGAGAGGCTTGAGATTAATGGAGGAGTTCATGCCAATTTCTGATGGTGAGGAGATCCATTGCCTCCATTGGTTTTGTGGTGAATTTTTCTTCCAAAAATATGCAGCAGTGCAAGAGGAGGTATGGAGAAGATCAATTTTTAAAGTTTGCTAGAATTGGCAGAGATTGCATTTTGGGAAACTTATGCCAAGAATCAGTCCATAAGTAGGCTTCTGAGCCATCCTACAATTCCAAAAAGCAATGGTCCTGGATCGAGTGTTTTTTTTGCCAAGCCATATTCTATATTGTTGATCCTCTAGTCGAATTTTTCATGTGAATGAGATTTTGAAAATCCATGGCTACTGCATACTTTACCTTCCAGAAACATTCCCATAGATCGTGATTGTTTTTCAGCCACCTCCACCATATTTTTTCCTTGAGGACATCAGATAAGGATTTTGTTCATGGAGACTAAGTTCCCCATGTTCCTTGGGGAGACATAAGGTTTTCCAAGAGATGAGAGCCCATTTTCTATGAGTTCTTGTTCCCTTCCATAGAAAATTTCTCTATATATTTCTAATTGTTTTTAGAATAATGTTGGGGGTAGCTAGAGTAGAGAAGAGGTAGATGGGAGTGGATTGTAGCACTAATTTGAGGAGAACTAATATTGTTGTCAGGTTTAAAGAATGAAAATTCCAAGAGGTAAAGAAAGCTTCAAGGCTTAAAAGGAGATCCTGGCAGTTGGTCTGTCAAAGAGAGTTTTCGATAAGAGGAATGTCAAGATATTTAAACAAAAGGGGATTGTGTTGGAATCCAAGGTTGCGGGCTATGTTTGATTGAATGTGGAGGGGGGTGTTGAAGAAGAAAAATTGGGATTTACTTTTGTTTATGTAGGTGCCAGAGGCTTCCATGAATTCTGTAAGCACTCTCTTGATGATTTGATCCTCTCGGACTGTTGGGGTTCTCATAATCATATTGTCATATACAAATTGTTTGTGAGACAAGGGAAGTTTTATTTGATGCAATGAGAGGCCTTTGAGTTTCCCATATCGGATGGCAGTAGCTAAGTGTCTTCCTAAGCCCTCAGCCATGATGATAAAGAGGAAATGTGATAGGGTGTCTCCCTGATGGATTCCCCAAGAAGTCTTGAAGGTGGAGGAGGAAGAGCCATTTACCAGGATGGAAAAGAGGGTTGATGAAGTGAGGGAGGCAATCTAGTGGACCCAGGTTGGATGAAATATAAAAGCCAAAATAATTCTAGTTCAACTTATAATAATTTTCTTCATATATTTCTAGTTCAACTTATCAAAGGCTTTTGACATGTCTAATTTGATGAACATTCCTGGGGTTTTTGTGAGTTTGAGAGAGTGAATGGATTCTTGGGAAAGAAGGATGTTATCAAGAATATGTCTATCTTCTACAAATCTTGTATGCTCAGGGGATATGATGAGGGAGAGAAGGGTTTCAAACGATTAGCTAGAATTTTTGTTATCAACTTGTAGACCACATTGCAAAGTGTAATAGGGAGGAATTTTTTGGGGTCTGTAGCTTGGGATTATTTGGGTATGAGAGAAAGAAAAGTGGCATTGAGGGATGGGAGAACCCCCAAGGTTCTTCTTGATTCCTCCACTAATTTTCAAACCAATTCCTTTATGAAGTGCCAACAGTAATTAAAGAAATCAGTAGTGAAACCATCGGTGATGGGGATTTACCTGGTTGTGTATCCTTAATGGTCGCTTCAACTTCACCTAAATAAATAGGTCATAGAAGAGCTTCGTTGTGTTCATATGTGATGAGGTGAGGAATTTGAGCAATGATTTTGTTGATGGCAGTTGATCGGTCCGTTTGTGATTTAGTTAGAGTTCCTTGAAGAAGTTGACTAGCTCTGCTTCAATATCTTGGTGTTGACAAAGTTCCTCTCCTTGAAAGTTTTCAAGACATTTGATTCTATTGGCATGGCAATGTTGTATCATAGATTAGTGGAAAATTTTAGTTTTTTTCTCCACTTCTCGGATCCATTGTATCCGACATTTTTGTCTCCGTGGTATTTCCTCTTTTACATAGCGCTCTTCAAGTTGTGATTGGAGATGAGCTTCCTTCTGATTGAGGTCCTATGATCATCCATGTGCTATTATTTTTTGTTGAAGAGTATCCATACTATGTTCCAACCTTTTTTGGTCTTGTAGAATGTTCCCAAAAGTCTGTATGTTCCACTGTTTGAGTTTTATTTTCAGGTTCTTTAATTTTGTTAGAACCTGAACATGAGGGTGCCTTGATCATAAGATGCTTCCTGCCACCATTTTTCTATATTTTGCTAGAAGTCTTGATGCATCAACTAGAAATTTTGAATGTGGAAGGGACGAAATAGAGGAGGGTTGTCATTGTCAATTCTGAAACAGATGGTCCAATGATTAGATCTCGCAGCTGGGAGGATTGAAGCCTCAAGTGCCTATCAAGACGTCATTATTTGTTTGGAGATCAAAATTCAGTCCAGATGGCTTGTTATGTGGTGATCACCTCCTCTTAAATTGTTCCAAGTGAATATCCCATTGTCAGTATTCATGTCGATTAATTTGGAATAAAAAATTAAGATATTGAAGGCTAAAGAATCTGTATCAAGCCATCAAGGACCCCCTTTCTTCCCCTACAGAGACAAGATCATGTTGAAATCATTGCTAACGATCCATTGATTATTTGTAACCATTTCAGCAATTGTGTGAAGCTCATTTATGAAATTGAGTTTGGTTGGAGTAGTTTGAAGGCCATAGATAGTGGTAATATAGCCAGTTATGTTTGTACCCGTAATGTGGAAAAAAGTAGTAATATTATGCCTTGTAGCCGAGAAGTCTTGAAGAGATATGGTATATTTGTTCCAGGATAGGCTTAGAACTCCTGAAAATCCTTGAGCGTCTAGAGCTATTGCTTCCAAGTTCCTCCAACAACGCTGAAGGAGTGAGGTAGTTGTTGCTTCACTGCATTTTGTTTCTTGTAACATAAAAATATCAGGCCTATGATCTTGTAGTTTGGTGCATAGGAGTCTCTGATTACCTTTGGTGTTGAGACCCCCAATGTTCTATGATATGAGCTTCATTGGAAATAGTTGGAGGGGGGAAAGAATCCCAGGATGGGCGTGATATGTTCGGTGTTGACCAAGTAATATTGTAACGCCCCCCGGCCGTCATCCCACTGGCCGGGAAAAACGCTACTGTGCGGAACAACATCATTCTCATACTTAATTAATAACATGCATTTAAGTCATATTAAACACATTTAAATCAGAGTAAGCACAAGATTACTTCTAACATAAATAATCCTTGGCATTAACAATAATTCATATGCACAACAGAATACATGATACATATAAGCATCACAGGCATGCAAAACATAATATTAAGCATAAGCTAATACTTATCTTTGAAACCATGGTAATTCCACCAACCACGTGCAGGCCTTCCACGAACCTCCCAGTCTTAGACCACGCTACTCATCATGTTCAGTAGTGGGTCAGCCCCGAGCTGGGACTAAGCTCCACCCAAGGCAAGGAATCCTAGTCTAGGCTGAGGTTACAGGGAAAATTGCACAGAATAATTGGAAGGATTCTTCCCAGGATGCCTTCTTACGCCCACTACTCATGGAATCTCATTCCCCATATGCTTGTTTTGCCCGGGAGTATACACCTTCACAAGCACAGTCCATCAGTGCTTCACCTCCCTCTCTGGGTCTCGGCAACAGGCCATATCAGGAAGTCTTAGAGCTTCGTAGCTGGTGTTGGACTCTCTCTGGGAGAAAACCACTTCCCAGCAGACTCTCTCACCTGGAGGGAGTTGCTCACAGGCCTGACAACCTGCTTCTTCAGCACACCCTTCGACTCAATTCCAACCGGGTGAGGGAAACCGCAACAACATAAAGCACTCAGTTGACACCAGGATGACAACCACAACAAGGAATGGGCATAGTCCTACAAATGGAAACAACCAGATGCTAAAAAACAGCATGCTCAGGTGATTATCCAGGTGTCGGGTTCTATAGAAGACACAAATCGGCTCACAGTTTACCAGTTACAGGATGCATGACAGGAAATTATGCAGAGGTCGAGGATGGAGGCCAAATGCAAAGACCAGGCAAAATTTACGGGAATACACCAGACCATCACAGAGGTCTCATGGATTTGGTTTTCAGTGTTGTGTGTGATATGCAGAGCTTAGACGTAGAGGTCACATAGTTTAGACAACGAATGGTAGAATGGAGAACGAACCCCAAACTCAGTTGACACTTCATCTTTTAACCACATGCACCCATGTCGACACTTGTCTTCTTGGGGCTACATACGTTCCCTTTTGCACACTTGGAGCTGCATGCGTTGCCTCTCCCAGGACTTAGAACACAACATATATTTCACATGGATTTTGGAATAATATTAAAATATTATTCCCAAGGACCTAAGCCCCTAGGCTCAACACTTAGCCTCTCTTTCCAACCTTCCAGCCCCCAATCCCTTACCCAATTTGTGGAAGCTTAGTCCCCCATCACTCATTCATCGTGGTCAGTCTGCAAGCAGCGGTGTTTATATTTTTATTAATGTTCTGCATGATTACAAATACAAAAGCAGGCTCCCAGCCTCAACACTTAGGCTCTCCAGCCTAATAACACATAAGCCCACCAGCTTATATAAACTTGGTTCACTAGCCTATAAAACATAATTACAATTCATAATGCAAGCTTTATACTTCATAGACATGATTTATAACAAGGCTCGGCCTTGGGGACATTACAAATATCCCATGTCATACAGTGCTTCCATGTTTGTTTTCCTTCCTCGGTGTCGTTGGTTGGACCATATCATGAGTGATCCTTGTGATGAGTCAAGTTATATTCCTTGTGTGTATTCACTGAGGAATCCTCTGGGTTTGACGATTACCTCTCGTTCTATATCCCATTTGATGCGCTCTAGGTGTTCATCTGAAAGGGATACACGTTGTTGGTTTTGAAGAGTTTGTACTACACTGTCAAGATTGACCTCTCTTAAAAATTTGTCAATGTCATCCTCCTCCTTCTCGCTATCTCACGTGACTAATTCCATTTGAATTTCTGGTCCTCCAAGCCCTATATCTAGGTTATTCAAACATTGCTTCTTGTGAACACTTTTAGGGATTGAGTTAGGATCCTCCTTGTGAATTTCTTGAAGATCGTTTATATTTACTTGGGGTTGGTCCTTTTCGTCCTATTCTAAGTTTCCCAGGAATGTGTAAGGATTTTGAGCTTGGCTCCTAATGGGAGTTGAATCCACCTAGGATTTTTTTTATTACTTTTTTTGTTGCATTAGACCTTAGTGAAATCATCTAGGTTTTTTGGATCCCTTGCTGAAGATTGTTTGGGCTAAATAATTAGAGGGCACTCTCTGAATAGGTGGTCATGTTGATGGTAGTGTCTGCAATGAAATGGGATAAATTCGTAATCAAGGGTTTGGAGCCATTCCCCATCCTCTTTGTCATCCAGGTTGATGGACTCAGGAAGTTCCTTGGAGACATCCATATTAACACAAATTCACGCATAAGCAGTATACTTTCCTTGTTTTGTTTCCTATGATATTTTATGAACTTACCCAAAGTGTTGCCAAGCACTGTCGGGATATCTTCGTCTCAATACTCTTGCAGAAGGGAATACAAGCGTATCGAGACTGGGACATTTAAGAAATCTTCCTTGTCAAGGTTGAACTTCTCGGTCCAATATCGTATATGCAATCTAGCTAAACCAAAGAAGTAAGGTATGTTTTCAAAATCTTTGTCTCTATCCTCTAGGGAGTGGAAAATGGTCGTAAAGAATCCTTTGGAGCCGAGCCGCAAGTCCACCTGACCTTTTGGTTTCCACCATTTCTTAATCCACCTGATTATATCCTTTCATTGGGCCAGATGCCGATAAATTTATTGATTATGGCATTATTCGTCATGTATTGTATCTGGTTATTGATGCCATTGGAGTGTATCTTATATCTGGGAAGGTCCTTTTTTGGGGGGATACATTGGCCTAACTTCAATGACATCACTTGGATTCCACTCGAGGGTTCTTGACCTTCCTTTTTCCCTTTATTTTCTTCGTTGTCTTTTTGTCGAGATGAGGGGGAAGAGGACCCAGAACCAAGTATCTTGCAGCTTGTGCCCATGATATTTCCTTGTGGCTGAGATCCATAGCTTACAAAGTCTTTTTGGGTTGTGGAATTGCAGTAAGAAGGGGGATATGCCCCCCATTTGTAGAATTCATTCGCGCCAAGGTCATACTAAGTTGAAGCCTCAATCAAACTGAAAATGAAGGAAATGATTGACTGCAAAAACCCTGGGAAAGGATGGGTCGGTAGTGCATTCGAACACTTTCAAGATCCTCCAGCACCTAGGTAACCCGCATATTTTGTATCAATTAGTCCTTGTCTTTCATTTTTACTTAACTTGTTGTCTTTAAGATGGATCATGGTTTGAATTTGAAAGATCAACCTACAAAGATGAATATTGTGGATTACTCTCTAGAAAATTTGCAATCTAATAATACACACCACAGGAATATGAAATTTGTAACCTCAATCTAACTAATCCTTTTGTGATGTTGTTAGAGGAGCACCAAAGGTGGAAATACATGATATGATCAAAAGGATCCTCTCTAGAACGATCCTCAAATTTAGGGATATCCAAGGGTTGCTCAATTGGCATATTGAGCCAAGTAGAATCATGTTGGATAGGATCATTAATAAGTTTGGTCAAATTGAGGGGATTCAACCCCATGGTGTAAGGAAAGGTAGGTTGGTTAGAATTAGTTCCTGCTATAGTGGAAATTGGTGTGCTACTCAGGATGGAGGAAGATGAATTGGTTGAAGAAGAAATAATTTTGGGAACAACTAAACCTAAAGGCCTTGAAGGGGATGAGGACTCCAAATTTGAAGAAGATGAACTTCCCAAATCCATGGATGAAGGTACCAAAGGTGGGCTAGGTTGAGGGACCCAAACTCATTGACTGGGGGATATAATACATCAAGGAATACTCAAAGGATGAAGGCCTTGGAGCCTACAAGATATTCTCCTTGGGTGAGCTATGATTCCTAGATGTAAGTATCACTCCTAAAAATCAATTAGTCTATTAAAGGTAAAAGTCACCAAAGCAATCAGTTGAGCAAACAAAGTGATCAAACAACAACACTATTTACTCAAGTGCTACAACAAGTAGTTCCAGGTTTGTTTGAATCAAAATAAAAGTGGTTTAACCAAATCTTTTCATCCTATCAAAGAAAAAGACTCTTCCCTAAGAGATAATTTACTAGTGCCCAAAAAAGTCATAAGTTATGGCAAAGGGGCCTTCCAAAAAATTAACAATAGGGGTATATGAGGTCCCCTGTGTATATGAGTGAAGGTATGAAAGAGATAGTTATAAATAGGAGACAATGGGTGATGAATTCCCAAAATCCCATAGAAATTTTTGTAAGATACCTAGTAGAATTGCCACTAAGCTACCTCTCCATAGATACGTGCAATAGGTTTCCTTGCCTTCAAGATGAAATCAAATGATCGGGGGATCTTCGGTATTGAAAGAGATAGGAGTCTCAATCAAACCTTCAGTCCCAACCTTGGTATTATCAAATCTAAAGAGTGTTCTTATTGCTAAACAAGTTCTAATTGTATTTGTTGGAAAGGATATTAATCTCCCTAAAGGTCAACCTCTATGTTTCAAATGTAAAATGATTGTGGTGAGTTATTTGGATGCTTATCCCCATGAAACTAACTTAACTACAATGTTCTTTTTGACCCCAAGGAGGGATTATGTGTGTTAATTTAGATGGTTTATTTTAGGGCTGAGCTTGGGGTCATGAACCAAGAAAATAGTTTAGGGTGTGAAGTGTGTGCACAAGTTGTGTGTTTAACTTCAAAAGAAAATTCTTGCAAAATGAAGTAAATTGCAACAAATATAGAATTAAGAAGCAAGATAACAATTTAGACAAATACTAAAGTAAAGGAACTCTTTATTTATCCTTGTTAACTTTTAAAAGAGAAACGAGCTTGCAAAAATTCAGATTTACAAATGAAAGCTATCACTCCAATCTAGCTAAGGACTAATGCTTTACAAGCATGAAATTCCAAACAAGAAAGTGAAAAGAAACAAACAAAATTCTAAGAACCAAAGGTGACTCCTTTATTGAACTTGAAAAACTCTCTAATTTGAGATAAATGGCCTACTTCAACAACAAACAAAACTATATTTGAAAGTTGTAAAAGAGGGGGAAACCAAATATTTAGACCTCACACACAAACCCTAAGGCTACATAAATACTCATGCAACTAAAGAGGCATTTCTTTGTCCCAATTTCATGCAAATAAGGCACATATAAGGGCTATCTAAGAAAGCTAAAGTTTTGTCCTGAGACCATTGAAACAAAAATATGAAATGCAATCAAAAGGAGGCCAAAAAGTGGAAGATATTAAACACCCTAGGGGAGCCTTTCTCAACCTATGAAACCTCTTAAGGAATGCACTTGAAAAATAGTATAAGTAATCTAAAAGGACAAATAAACCCTAAAATAATACTCCTCAGACCAAGACTAAACCAAAAATGTTGAAAAAAATCAATTATGGAGTCGATGCAAAAGTGGTGCAGAAAAAGTACCTTGTTTTTCACGTTGTCAATGCAAAAATTGACCATGTTTTATGTGTTGGACCAGTGTAGAAAATGGCCAAAAAGGTGCACTAGACTAGTGCAAGCTTTGGAGGGGGGGGGCAGTGCATTAAATTAGTGTACAAACTAGACCAAAAAGTGTGTTGGTCCAAAAACATTTTGGGGTACTTATGGGCATATTTCTAAGGCATAACTAAAGGGTTTCCACATGTAATTACCTATAGACATGGAACAAAAACAAATGGTAAGAAAAAATCCAAAAATATCAATGGTGAGGAGGGTAAGGAGGATTTGACACACAACCAAGGAAGAAGAAATGGTTATTTTCCCTAGTGAAGTTGTCAACCTGTTAAGTATAAATTGCAACAAAGGTGTATAATTTACACTAACCTAATGGCTATGGATTAGATTCAAACAAAAATGAAAGTATAATATGAAAACCTATCCTACATATTCTTCACAAAGCTTCAATCCCTATTATATTCATGTGAAAAGAAAGAAACTATTTCAAAAAACATGAATAAACAGTTTGAAAGAAAGCAAAGAATATCTTAATAACCAATAGAAAGATCAAAGATATCACCTAGAGAGTAGACTTGTTGAATATGTGACTCCAAAGCCTCCTCCTTTGGAGGGTCCTTGACTTCCTTGATATGTGTAGATAACCTCCTTGTTTGAGTAAGTAAGTAGCATGAAATTATGCAGCACTATCTAGAGGAAGGAGTCCTCAAGATCTCTGGTGTGCTTTGACAGCATGTACCTACTGTGAATGGATGGATGGAGAGACCTCGAGCCTTTATTTATATAAAAATAGTGGTTAGGACCCCTTGAAATGGCCATGAAATAGTGGTTAATTGACCATATCAAGGCTAAGAATAACTATTGGGATTTAGAAATGTCCACTTATAACTACTTTTCCTTTTTGGAAAATTCGGGCCGAAAATAGTCAAAACTAAGATTTTTAAGGGCCCTTGTAGATTTTGTGATTAATTTCTACACTTATGGCACACTTTTTAAGGGTATTACTTGTGCTAAACCTAATGAGTTAAAATCAAGATTTGTCTCGGTAGTTTCCACAGGTACAATGGAGGTGAAAAATGAAGTGAAATGGATGAAAAACATGATGATGATGATGTGTTTCGACAAAACTTGTGGAAATGTCACAAGTGAACAATTTTTAGGTGATAACAATATTGAACAAAAAACTGATACCAAGTAAATACTAGCAAACCATAGTAGATCATTTTCCTTCAACTTTCCCCCTTGTCTAAAACGAATCAAAAATGTCATATTTTTATATTAATTTATCATTATTTTTTGAATTATAAACTCCACTATATTATTTAATTTCTTGTGAACTATAAATGTCTCATTCCTCTAGGTTGTATAATTGACCTAACCTCTATTGATACAACCATTAAAACAAGGAATACTCTTCTTTTAAAATTATCTAAAACTTATACTTAACTTCAATAATTATTTATTGATTCAAATAAATTTAACCTTAATAGATTACCTAACATGCCATCTTCATCTGCAAAAACCATAACTTCATTTTTCCATGTCAAATTACTAATTATTAATTATTAGTTATATTGTAGATGTTGATTAATATACATATTATAATTTATTATTACACTACCATAAGGAGTTTCCTATTTTGTACCTTGTGTCTCATTGAAACATTATTACACCACCATAAGGAGTTTCCTATTTTGTACCTTGGGTCTCGTTGAAATGTGAAAGCCCCTCACAATCATCTAAATCCATTAGACAACCATCAGGATCATCTTGGTCGTTCATTCAAATGATATGTTGACACACCTTGATTATTTGTTATCATTCATACGTCATCATTCCATCAACACCTGATCATTCATACGTCATCATTCCATCATCCCAATGTTAGAGCGTACCCAACATGTCTTTTATCAATGTGACCTTTAGAGGTCCAAATTTCTAAGCCTTGAGATGAGATGCAAGCGAGGGTTGAGATGGGTCATCAACTTCTCACAACCAAGCTTACACGCACTACATCAATGACATGGATCTGCATGAACCGAACGGAAGGAACTATGGTGCCTCTTCCACCTAACGGAACCAACAAAACCAACAGATCATGTGGAAGGAAGGAAGGAAAAGCGGAGCGCATTGGACCGATAAGAGCGTAGCTTAGGACTATGAACTGTTACGCAGAGCAGAGCGCAGAAGAGCAGAGAAGTGTGTGCAGAGCCCAGAGGACGGTACGAGACGAGTGTTTCATTGTTGTAGGAAATTTGTGTTGTATTTTCTTACTTTTATGATTATTAGAATGTATTTTAAGTGGCATATTCTATTGGCATTGAGACCAGGAGGACAGGGCAATCCGCAGATGAGCGAGACGAGGTTTTGTGATAGTGACACCGATGCCAAAATATGGAAGGAGGCTATGATTATCTTGCTTAGGCGCAGGCTTATTCTATGGATATTGACTATCAAAGGTTTATTACTGACCTCTTCATAATCGTTCAAGACTGCGTTGTACTGCGGAACAGGTGAAAAGTAAAAAAATGGATCAACAATGGGTTCTGAGGAAGGCGCATTGAGCAAAAGCCCTAAATCTGTCATTGGATTGAGTGATGAGAAGCACACACTGAAGAGTGGTTCTGAGCCACAAAGGAAGACGTTTTCTAGGGTTGTACTCTCAAACAAAGCAACTTAGTTTCAAAAATTACCTAGTAACCCAGAGTTACATTTTCAAATCAGTACCTCTTCGAATTTGCAGATGTGGAAATGAATTTAAAGCTTGGAGAAAATATAGATGTACTGTTGAACCGACTTCCCAGGGAGCTAGCTAAGCTAGAGACGTTTCCACATTGTATTTTGGAGATATTCCGGAAAAGAAAAGCACCTAGGAAGGGCTTGACCAAAATCCTCCCACGTTTCGCAGTTTGAAAGTTAGTATCCTCACCATATTGAGACCGAATAGGGGTTGAGGCTCTTCCTCGTGCTTTTGCTCCTTGTTCGTGTGGTCCTCTTCTCTTGCTTGGTGTCGTGGTCTGGCTATCTTACTTTTTTTCGTGGGGTGGGTGGTACGGTGCTTACGAGGTGAGAGGTGTGAGGAGAGGGTGAGCCAGGCAACATTATAGAAATGTGTAAGTAAGTAAGCATTCCGCAGTCAGGAACGAGCCACTAAATTCTGCGTGATTATCCAGTTTATATAGCGTACCTCCTATCTCTCGATCACCAGTTTTAGTACCAAAGTGCAAAGGCATAGATTGATCTTGATAATGTGGTAGCACTTAACCACACAGATGGGAAAGAGATTTGTTGATATACATACTACAGATTTATGTATGATCTTTCTCTACACGTACTCCACATGCAACTGTCGAATGGACCAGGCTAGACTGGCACTGTTTTTGAGCCCCTCATAACCATTTACATGTATTTTCCATGCAAATTCCAAATAGACAGTGCTAGAGGACAGATGCCCTACTTTCTCGTTGAATAGTTTCTCGGTTTTAGTGTTAAAATTGTTACTTCGTAGATATACTACCAGGAACTCCATGCGCCTACGTCTGAGAAATTGTGTGGTTCCAGTGTTAGTGATTAATATTGGTACCTATCCATTAATCCACAAAACAAAATTATTTTAAACCTAGTTCCACCGTGTATACAATACAACTCTGTTCATAGCTAAAATTTCTTCATAATATTTACTTTACTTGCTTTGTTTTGTTTTGTTTTCTCATGGTGTTGGTGTGCGTGGGCCTGTGGCAGASGTCTTGGATGATGTGGAAAAGAAAATGTGCCAAATTATGTTGTTTAGATACACTGCAATGTGTCCTTAAAAAAAAAGAGTTGGCGAGTAGACAAGCACTTCTTAGATTTGTATTCAACATATGTAAAGGTGTCTCAATCTGCATTTTATGATTCTTCAGTTTCTTTTCCGGTTTTTATCTAAGTAGTTTAGTGATGTATACAATACAACTCTGTTCATAGCTAAAATTTCTTCATAATATTTACTTTACTTGCTTTGTTTTGTTTCGTTTTCTCATGGTGTTGGTGTGCGTGGGCCTGTGGCAGACGTCTTGGATGATGTGGAAAAGAAAATGTGCCAAATTATGTTGTTTAGATACACTGCAATGTGTCCCAAAAAAAAAAAAAAAAAGAGTTGGCTAGTGGACAAGCACTTCTTAGATTTGTATTCAACATATGTAAAGGTGTCTCAATCTGCATTTTATGATTTTTCAGTTTCTTTTTCCGATTTTTATCTAAGTAATTTAGTGATAGTCCTCAACAACCTTGGAACAAACTGGTGTGTCCCTACCTGTAATTTCAGTATCTGAAAGTTTCACTAGGCAACGAGCAATATATCAAAAGTGATTATTATTGCAGACGGATTTCCAACTATTTCAAGTACAGGGCGAGCTCTTCTCACTATTTATACGGTAATTAAAGTTGTGCTCTCCTTCTTATATATCAATTCCAACAGCAAAAGGTAGAGTGAACTAATTAAAGTTGTGCTCTCCTTCTTATATATCAATTCCAACAGCAAAAGGTAGAGTGAACCTAGGTGTTGTGGCCCCATTTTGAAACAAGTTTGAAAATATTATCCCTATGCCCTATGCCCCCTGGATCGAATCCCTCGTCTTGTGTTGTTGAGACATGCTCCTTAGGATCAATGTCATTGCTTACTTATTACGGATCTAAGCAACATTCTTAACACGTCGTCTACATATGCATATGTGGGATGTTTGTCGAGTTGGCCACCAATTAGATGATGTTTGTTTTTCACGTATTGTCTTCCCAAAGAGTGTCCCTTACAATAATTTAAATTTTTTTATTTCTATAATGTTTTCTCAAGTTTATAAATTTTAAATTTTTTAAAATTAAAATATATGATAAATATTGGTACGTATCCATTAATCCACAGAACAAAATTATTTTAAACCTAGTTCCACAGTGTATACAATACAACTCTGTTCATAGCTAAAATTTCTTCATAATATTTACTTGCTTTGTTTTGTTTCGTTTCGTTTTTTATAAGCCTGTACAAACAATATAATATGTGAAAGAGTTTTGTATTCATGAGCTATGTCCTAATTGAACTGGTTTAGCTGTGAAGTTCATATTAGGATCAGCATTGCTTACTTTGAAGCTTAACGAAGAGTTTTGTATTCATGAGCTATGTCCTAATTGAACTGGTTTAGCTGTGAAGTTCATATTAGGATCAGCATTGCTTACTTTGAAGCTTAACGAGCCCCAGAGCTTGAATTGGGT
This sequence comes from Picea mariana, assembly GCA_032191745.1. NCBI lineage: Eukaryota > Viridiplantae > Streptophyta > Pinopsida > Pinales > Pinaceae > Picea > Picea mariana. The sequence goes on along the minus strand of JASDQU010435556.1, from coordinate 1,504 downwards.
TGTAATTTAGTATGGTTAGAACTGGACTGCATGTGGGTTGACAGAAAATATCAATCTTGCCTTAGATGGGAATGCCACTATAGATAAAAATCGGCCTTATAGAAGGTTGGAGCCACATTTTTAATTATTGTGTTGTTGTTGTTTCATTCTTCATTGGTTGAAGTTTTTTATCCTTTCTGTAATGGGCTTCCCATGCAACAGAGTGTTGAGAACAGCATTGAATCCCAAGGGCGAATGGTGCTCCTTTGTAAAATATTTGCATTGGCTACCCACGAAATCTGTAATGATCCCAAGCCATTATGCAAGGATTGGCAGTGTTTTGGTGTCTTTTAAAACTTTTTCTGAGTGAGGTATTTCGTCAAACAATTTGTTGATCTATTGGTTTACTTGTGTTTACTTGTTGAATGGCCTCTTGATTTCGGCCTTAGGGTTTACTGATGAGTTTATATGTGTGTATGCAGCAAATAACAGAAAGAGACAACCATGGAACATACCTCAACCATATGCAATATGATAGACAAGCCAAAACATCTCAACTGCTTTATTCATAAAATAGAGAAACCTGCTACAATGAAGATGCCAATCTGGAATGCTCAACAGATGGCCAAGAGGGTAGACAATAGAGCTGCTACAAAATGCTCCCGACAATACAAAATAAGCCTCCAAAGGTTGGATAAGAGATGAAGACCAATGCCAAGTGCCAAACCCCTCAAGCTGGAAGATGCCACGCCCTGCTGCAGTGCTGAAGCTCCTTAATATTTCGGCCCTTCTGTCAAATGTGTCCAATCACCCCAAGAAAGATGCCAACCGATAGATTGGGCAACTGTAAGGACAACCCAGGTGTCCAAATCTCCAAATCCACTCTCAAACCCTGTAGATCTGAACTCCTCCACTGAATGGTGTGCCCCATTGGATGACTGAAACCCTAGATAATTCGGCCCTAATGAAGGAGGCCTCCAAATGCTCTGAAAATCCCCAGGAATATAGATCGGGACACTGCAAGTCACTAGGTGAAGTCTCAGGGTCAGATCTGAAGTGTAACTCCTCCAAACTAACTAGATCTAAATCTCAAAAACGCCCTCCTTCTCTTCAATTCGCCCCACTGCTCTAAGAAATAATCTGAGCCATAAAACTCTCTCAGAAAGCACGAGGAATGATGGTGAAGACCCTGCAAGAAGAACCCAAATGATGGAATCTCCTAAAACCCTTCCAATCTCCTACAACGAATCTCTATCCAAGGATGGTGTGCCCCTCTTGCTGGAAACCCTCAACCGGTGCGCCCTCTCTCTATCTGCACATGAAACTGATGTAGAATCCCCCTACAACTGAGTAGATCTAGAACTAGAATGGTGTGGGAGAGTATTGCATCTCCGAGACCAAGCTTGGGACAAGCTAGGTGGAATCTTTCACGATTGAATCGTCCTCTGGGGTTTGTTATGTCAAAACCCTCAAAACCCCCAATGCTGGGCTCACTAGCTAAAAGCCAGATATCAAAAGATAAACA
>JASDQU010435555.1:58073-102531 GCA_032191745.1 Picea mariana | reverse complement strand
AGGAAACACTGCTAATGTGTGTGTAGGATCAATGGTTTACAACATATAAATGATCATACAAATAATAAACGCGACAAAGGACTGCAAAGTTTATATTATGATATCTCCGTGGATAAAACAATGGCTAAATGTGGCTGAATAAATTGACAATAATCGACTAGATCAACAGACAAAGGATCTTAGCTGGAATGCAAATAAGAAACTAAAAGATAATACTTGGAATATGGGAGCACTACAGAATCAATGGATGCGCTGGGACTATGGAAACTTTGACGATAACTGGTGGAATTCTGGAAAGTTCGCCCTGGGAGATATACTTCTCAGTATGGCCTGGAAAATGTCCCAAATGATTCACCCTACTCTAGTCCTCAATACTGGTATCTGTTGGACCCTTCTGCTGATGAATCTGGACCTCAAATGGATACCCCTGGGGGAATGCACCCCTCTTCTTCTGGAAAAATGCGTCCTAGTGATTCAACTGTCAGAATCACAAGAGATATGTCTCAAAACGACCGCCTTGTTCTATTGGAAAATGGGTCGGAAGGGTTTCCCTGAATCTGGTCTGATGCTCGCTCTGGAACCCCAAATGTGTCGCCAAAAGTGTCTCATGTCCAAGTCTGGAAAATGCATCCTAGTTGATTCCTCCGTCAGAATATGATGAGGAACTAGGCAAAAGATGCACCTTGCCCTCCTCTTAAATGGGTTGGAGGGATATCTCAGAATTCTCCCTGGATGGGATAAGTCGACTAAAAACCCTCTTAGAAGTTGCGCCCTCACTCTGGATGAATGCACCCTTGCTATTGAACACTATATAACTGCTGCTAAAGAATGATGGAAGACCTGAATGATCTTCCTGGTGACTAAGGTGTGTCTCTCAACACCGAAATCAGCCAACTGGTGTCTTCCTCCTGGAATCCACTGAACTATCTCTCCTTAGAGGCACCTCTTCTCCTTAATGACAAGTCATAATCTACATAATAATGAATTAGGTCGCTAACCCTTCCTTTATAGCTTTACAAAACCCTAAATCATGTTGAAACCCTAATTCATTGTTGACTTCCAAAACCCTAAATCACTATTGAAACCCTAATTCATTGTTGACTTCTATTTTTAGCTCATAATGACTTAAAAGCACTTTTAAACCTTTTTAGCTCAATGTCACTTTCTAAATATAACACCTGTGACTGGAGTGACCTCTAGTAACCATGTTTACCCCTCTTTGGCCCTGGCTATAGTCTAACAAGGCGGTTTAGACCATTAAGCCTCCTCTCTGGAGCTCCTATTTGGAAAGGGACATCACATTTCAGTTGTAGCAATAAAATGGACCGAATCCATCTCTAATCTTGAGTACGCCATCTCTCCTAATCCACCACTTTTCTTCCCATTATTTCATCATCATGTTTTCCCTTGAAAGAATTTCATCTATTAAATTTTGCTTGTCTTATGATCTCTGATTATATTTGAATGACACGCATACCTATCACCTTTGTTTGTCCTCTCATACACAACTTTTTTGCACTAACATACATGAATCAACTTGCATCTCTTTCCTAGCTCATGAGCGGAATTAAGGGGTCTTTGTTTGAACATGAATCAGAACTATCTAAGGATGTTTTGATAATAGTTAAACCGTGGCAAATCATAGTGGTTAATCAATGGTCAACCTTGCATATTGCTTGGTGAGCAAATCCTACATAATGGAGGAACCATCCATACACTAAACATATTCTCGCGTGAAGGGTGAAGTATAAAAGTCCAAAGGATGAAAAAAAAGGGGATATCTTTACATAGCCAGGTGTAGAAAACATCCAAATAAATTTCAACAGCTAGAATTCATCCGCTATCAAGATAAAAGGCCACTAGTTTCCCCATCCGTCGAATGCTAATCATGCACTAGATCAATTAGGAAGGAATGGAAAGGAAATTTTGATGAGACTAGGGGACATCCATATATCTTCGTTGGGGCTATGAACACTCGTTGGTAGCAGAGAAAGATCTATTATGTCATAGTGACTCCATCGGGGATACAGACACTTGCAGAAAGTAGAGAAACACCTGCAAGATATCTATATATGCACCTGGTGAAAAATATTTTTATTCCAAACCTAAACCATCCCAAATCGTCGATGCAGTTTAAGGAAATAAATCTGATCATCATTCATCCTCCATCTATAGCATATGATCCCTACTATCTGAGATGCAAGCATCACTAGTGAGATCACTACGATGAAATCCTTCATATAATTGTTGAACATTATTTCTATAATTTTTTCATCTTAAAAGTAATTATATGACCGTCTACATTTTTTGCTTATTAGTTAAGAAAGACCAACAGATATTTTGGCTTTGCCCAGTGTATCACCATTTTTTGTACGTGCACAACAACCTCCCAATTTTCTTGTCGTAACATCTCTCCAAGACAAGAAATTGGGCCCCGCTTCAATTCTTCCTACTAGGACCCTCCCCCTCTTTCTATCATCCAAACAATTGATCCTAATTTCTCCTCACCCTACCCCACCTTATCATTCCAGTTCCTCCTCAGTGCTCTTCGACCTGTCAATTCACAATTCAATGAGTTCCCTCTACTTTCACCGATACATAGAGTACAAGTGAACAAATCCTTCTTCAACCTTCTCATTAACGTGCCATTGATTTCCTCGCCTATACATATGATTCCTCCTTAAAAATTTCCTTATGTGTCGATGTGCTCCGCTAAACCTCACTACAAATGTTCTTATCACTAGCAAGCTACATGTGATAAACATTGATACATTAGCAATGTTAGCATGATTACCATAGTCGCATGCACATGCCTCTCACTATTTTAATCCCTTCGACTCACATCATTGCATTTCATTTCAGAAGCATCCCTCTCTTTCGATTCGTTGCACTACATATCGACAAGTTTCGCCCCTTCGTCCCCGATGCGTTGCCTATTGATAAGTTTTCCTATCCTATCCTTGATATGTCTGCTGAAGGATGTCGACCCCTCATCATCGCCAAGTGCATCGAAGATGATATTTTCCCTCTCGCCAACACTGACTAGCTCAACATGGCTCACCTTCACCTTGAATCATATATCATCCTATTCCAACTCAGACCCTTCTTACTGTGTCCTCAAGTCAGTCTCCCAAACATTTTCCAATGAGTAAAATCTTCAGGCTTATTTAGATCATTGTCCACTGATTTCTTACTATGCATGACCCACTCCATATTGTAGTCATTATCAAACTGGTCTGTATTGCTAACAACGTGCATTCACGTACCACATCAACTTGTTTAGTTTGCGTTTCTTGATGTTATGACTAAATATTCATTGTGGAAACATCGCCTAACATCAATTGGGTTGACCAAAACACTTTTTGATCTTGTTCTCACTCTGAAACACGCCTCAGAATAAATTTTGTCCGCCCAACTTCTGCACAATAATAAGCACTCTAAACGTGAGTTGGTTGTTTTGGAGGATTTATAATTTCATTCTATTGATGCATCACTACAACGTAAATGAACGATCTAAGAGCCTATATATCATAGATATCACATGAACTAATGGAATTTAATTTGGTTAAAGAGTTACCGAATGCGAGACATGAACTTTCATTAAAAAACACCTTTGAGCATAATTTTTTGACGTCTTCCAAAGTGAATTTTTCATCTCTGAAAAAAGATAATTGTATTACTTTCACCATTATGATTTCAACGCAAATGACATAATCCAATTCTGAGGACTGGAAGTTACAAAAAAATCACCAAAGACATATATCCTAGTCAGCCTCGACAACTGCGAAATGGATAGAACGTTTGAATGATAAGGATAGAATACTCTCTGGAAGCACCTCTCCATGTTATCCCCAATGCAAAAGATGGCACTCCAATCTAACATTGTATGAGTATGTTATTGGTCTTTAAAACCCTCCAGTGACATCAACACAAGTATGCATCTTTCTAGTTACGCCTCCGCGCAAAAATTCTTTGATTGCAAGGTTTGTGTTATGCAACTTACATTGTTAAATTTAAATAACGTTTATTTAATTTAAATTTAAATTTAAAACCTTATAAAAAACACAATAATTAAATAAAGATTTTAAATAAAAAACAAAATAATTAAAATAAGAGTTTTAAATAAAAGACAAAATAACAATGTATTGTTGTTGAACATAGGATGTGTAACGTGGAGGGGAGGACCCATGGTCCAATTTCCCCTCCACATTTCCCCCTTTTCTTCTTAAAACACGCGCACCCCATTTAGAAAACAAAACATATCTTCAGCCATGGGCTATAACGCTTATCATTGGCTTAATTACCTTAAACTTTAGCGATTATTCAACAAACTTACCACCAACTCCAGCGATGTGCTCAAAGAGGTTGCTAATAAGTCCAGCGATGTGCTCGAAGAGGTTACCAATAACTCCAACAATGTATTCGGAAGACTTAACACTAACTTCTCTTCTTGTGGTCGGAGCACTTGACACGAATTTCAACAATGTAGTCTGAAGACTTAAAACTAACCACAACGCTTGTGGTCATAAGCATAAATTTTGAGATTTTCTTGGGTTTCTATTCGGGGTATGGAAACATCACTATGGATGGGTCGTGACCCACGACCCCACTCCATGTTGTAAATGAATTATAATCGGAAGTGGGGAGGGCGTAGTCATACCACCCTCTCCCCATTTTATTGTTTGGTTTAATATGATTGCTTTAATGAAGTGGAAGGGAAAAGGGGTGTGGCGTGCCACCCCCTTCCCCTTTCTTTCTTATTGTTTAAGAATATTTTAAACATAAAGTGGAAAGGTGGGTAATCCCCCATTTTATAAAAATAATATTTAATTTGATTACTTTAAAAGCTTCCCCCTAAAAAAAATAAATTAATCTAAACTATTTTTTTAAAATAAAAATATTTTCTTTACTCACACAACCAAAAACAAACCAAGCATCGCTACAAGAAACCAAGTTTAATGCACGACAATTCAAGTTCGGTGATTCTCCAATGCATGCATGATGACGATACAGAGACAAGGTCTAGGCTTCGAATTTGCAACAACCGCTTGCCCAGAGAGAATAGATGAGAGTATGCCAACACAATCATTCAAATAATTTCATAACTCAACCTCCATATTTCACCCAACGAGGTTCATTACTTGGCCTCCGATGCAAATCAGAGGAGTTCATTCAAACTCCTCTTATGTGCATTGAAGGAGTTTGTTCAAACTCCTTCGATGCACATTGGAGGAGTCCATTCAAACTCCTCCAATGTGCATCGGAGTAGTTCATTCAAACCCCTCTGACACGCATCAGAGGAGTTAGTATCAACTTCTCTGATGACAAGTCGAAGAAGTTAGTATTAACTCCTCTAAAACACAAAAAAAATGTCTTTTGGAAAATGACCATAAAGTTTGACACATGTTTCCATTTTGCACGTTATTTATACCGCTGGAAATGTATTTTCAAGATAGACAAATTCCTAGTTATGGGTTTTAAGAAACTCCTAACTTATTCCCTCCATTTTTCAAGATGAATATCTAGTACATTGTCAGAAGCCCCTGGAGAATGCAACATCTCCATCATGAGCAGATGAGCCAGGAATCAAATGCAAGGAAGTTTACGTGATATTTAAATTATTTAATGCTTCATTTATATGTGTTTCGATTATTGGTTTTGATAGCTTATTTGAATTTACTCTCATCTACTATATGTCGAATGGCTCCAGGTACTAAGCGGAGGAGGGTCGCACTCAACATTCTTTCAATGCAATCTACAACTAAATATGACGAAAGAGAAATAAAAACAGAGGTAGCAGTGGTAAAGGAGAAGCAAGGGAGATACAACACAAATAGATGAAGAGGAGATTTGACCCACATGATGACCGATTGTCAAATTTGGATAACAAAGATGTTCCCATGCCCAGGAAAATATTCATGATATGCAAGGCACATATGGACAAAATCCATGACGACCCATCAGTGCTAGGAGACAAATTCGAAATGTAACCATTGTATTTATTGTTGGGTATCTGTTATATTCTTTGCACGACTAGTGTTAGTGTCTGCTACATTGCGTCGGGTGCACAAGGGGGAGATATCTCCCATGCGTGGGGGTTCATGGGAAATGGCCCCAAGAAATTTGTTTTCCTCAGAAACCATGTAACATTTTTGCCTCATTTTTCATGTCGCCTCAATTTTTGTGTCCATTGTTGGGCAGTTTTTCAACACATGGTTTTTGTCGATTGTTTTCTATTTACTGTTAAGGAATTAAGGTTGTTGAATAATCCAAGTCATTGGGTTAGGGTTTTGGATGTCCCTGGCTCCTATATGTATATTGTATTGTAAACAATGTATCATTATGAATGAATATAGAATATGTTGGTTTTCCTGGTTTGAATTTCCAAGAGAAAAATCTTTGTGTAATGTGTGTATTTTCCATTGTATTTTTTTTGTCATTTTATTGAAAATCTGTTTGCACTTAAATATTGTACAAGGTTAAATCTACATTTGGTATCAAGGATTTGTTGGCTTCAGGGGGATGCCTTTATGGTCAAGGGTTTGGCTAAGAACTATGATAAACCTTGTTATAGTGGGAGATCTGTGGTATTGATTTTTCAGGTGAAAAGAAATGACGAGTAGTTCGAAAATGGAGATCGAGAAGTTTAATGGGGAAAGTTTTGAGTTGTGGAAGCTCAATATGGAAGTTTTATTGGTGGAGAGAGATTACTAGATCGTGGTGGATCCAGGTACTGCACCTACAGGAACTTTTGTAGATGACTGGAAAAAGTTGGATCAGAAGGTGAAGAGAACAATCTGACCGTGTCTCTCAGATTCAATATAACTAAATGTGTCATAGGAAGCTACAACCAAGGATTTATGGGATAAGTTGGAGAAGTTGTATCAGTCTAAGTCCCTAGTAAATAAACTATTCCTAAGAAATAAGTTGTATAACCTGAGGATGAGACATAGAGACTCGGTGGCAGAGCATTTGAACGCCTTCAATACTGTGTTAAGTAAGCTAGTATCTATTGAGATTAAAATTTTAGATGAAGATAAGTGTATCAATTTACTGTAATGTTTACCAGACTCGTGGGATAGTCTGGTTGTGGCCATAGGTAGTAATACAAATGCCTTGAAGTTTGATGAAGTGGTCTCATCCTAGTTGTTGGAGGAGATGAGATGGAAGAACATGAAAGGATAGAGAACATATGCATTATTTGCAATAGGACGATCCCAGGAAAGAAATAGATCGAAGTCCTCAAGTGGGAGATCTAAGTCTAAGGGAATATTTGAGTCTCCCGAAAAGTTTGTAAAGGTATGCTAAAGATGTGGAAAACAAGGGCACTACAAGAAGCAGTGTAGATCCAAAATTGAGAAAAAGAAGGTATCTAAATAATCTCCTTCTACAGAAGAAAAGACCTTCATGGAAGAAGGAGAGGATGTGTACTTGGATTCTTGAAGCAGAAATGAAGATCATGAACCATGGTTGGTTGACTCAGGTGCATCCTTTCATATGACTCCCTACACAGAGTGGTTCTATGAATATGAAAGGTATGATGGAGCTAATGTTTTCCTTGGTGATTACTTGACAACTAGAATCATAGGTCGAGGAAAAGTCAAGTTGAGGCTCATATAGGGAAGGATTAGAACACTACCTAGTGTTCTGCACATCCCAGGATTGGCTAGAAATTTGATTTATGTAAGAAAAATGTATGATGTAGGGGTAAAAACAATATTTGAAAAGGAAACCTATAGGATGGTTCGAGGAGCAATGGTGTTGTTGAAGGGAGTTCAGTTTGGAATTCTATATAAGATGCAAGGAATCACTATTAGTGATGGGTGTAATAGTTCCATTGTTCTTGATATTGAAGTTGAAGAAGAAATAAATCCTAGAGTCTTTGGAGAAAAGGTTATGTTGTGGCATCAAAGACTAGGGCATATCAAAGAGAAGGGTCTTCAACTACTACACGGTAAAGGTATGGTTAATGGTATGTCTAATTGATCTCTGGATTTTTATTTCTATGAACATTGTGTATATGGGAAGAAAAATCGGGTAAGATTCTCGTCTGGTGCAATGAGGGAAGAAGGAATTTTACAACTAGTTCACAGTGATGTGTTTGGACCTGTGTTGGTTCCATCATTGGGAAAATATGTGTACTATGTCTCTTTTATAGATGAATTCTCTAGGAATACTTGGATAAATTTCCCGAGGAAGAAATTTGAAGTCTTTGATAGGTTTAAAGAGTTTAAGGATCTTGTTTAGAATCAAACAAAGAAAAGAATTAAGGTGTTCAATATAGATAATGGAGGAGAGTTCTGTGGGAATGAATTTGAATAATTATGTAAGAAGTGTGTTATATCAAGGAAAAATAATACTCCATATAGACCTCAACAGAATGGATTTGCAGAAAGGATGAATAGGATGTTGATGGAAAAAGAAAGGTGCATGCTTAGTGGTGTTGGGCTAGGGAAATAATTATGGGTAGAGGTAGTGGGTACCGCATGTTATCTAGTCAACAGATCACCCTCATCAATGTTGAATGAAAAGACTCCACAAGATGTATGGAATGGTAAGAAAAATTCTCTTACACATCTTAAGGTATTTGGTTGTGAGGCCTATGTTCATGTGTTCCACATGATTTTGGTCACTCTAGTGGTGTCTCAACAATTATGTATTCAGGCTCCCAACAAGGACTTTTTGCCTAAGAAAAGTGGTTCCTATCTTCTTCCAAAAACATATTTTTAAGATGAGTTTGCAGGCTGCCTATGGTCTAGGGTGCAATAATCCTTCATTCTCGTAGGCCACCCACACTTAGGGTGCGAACTTCTCGCAGTTTGCTCGATATATAGGGTGCAAACCTGTTTTTAAGCTTGGAAAGGAGAAGAGGTCTCGAGGGTTCTAGAAGAGAATCTTCTAGAAAATGAGTTGGAATTTGCATGGTTGTCATTCAACTGACTTCTCAGATTTGGTGGGATCATTCTCATCCATGTAACCATCTCTCCTTCTCCTATATATTGAAAGGTTTCTCATGCAAAAGGTTAAGCAAGATTGAATGAAGAATTGGTGAAAGAATTGTGTGAAGAACTCTGCTCGGACATAAGCTTTAAGGCTATATTTGGTCTATCAAGAGGTTTTGGATCTTCTTCATGCAAGTACAGAGAAAGTGTGTGTGCTGGAACCAAGGGCCACTGAAAGGGATCTTGCAACATCAGGGCTATCGGGTTGTATCCTCTACTTTCATTTAATATGACACAGCAGCATGTCCTTTTCACCTAAAGTCACTTTTACTTTATTGCGTAACTTCTTGATCATACGCATAGGTTGACATTGAATATACTTTATCGTCTTCACTTTGGTTGGTTTACGTTGTCTTGGTCTTGACCTCATAAGAGCACTGGAACGAAGCGGGAACAACATAGACCTAGGAAGCGATACAAAGGTATGTCACTCGTTTCTTCTCATCAGTAGATTCAATGATCACAACTTAGGAAAAGAGTTGTGTCCTGTCCTGTTTTGTTCTAGATCCAGGTGGATCTAGGGAGATCTGTTAGTGTCCGAACCTACCAATTTGTCCGATAACATCATGTTCCAAAGGAAAACAAGAATAAGCTAGATAAGAAGGCTGAAAAGTGTATCTTTATTGGGTGTAAAGATGATCTCAAAGGTTATAAGCTTTGGAACCCAGAAACTAAGAAGGTAGTGTATAGCCGAGATGTGGTATTTAGAGAAATGAAGGATGTTGTTAAACATAAATTCCTACCAAGTAAGGAAGAACCAAAGAAAATATATTTTTATTTAAAGGATGATGAATCAGACTCTACAGAACAAAATGAATCAGAAGAAGAAGATTTGCATACTCTAGTATTTAGAAGATCGATTCGAGAAAGAAGGCTACCAGAAATGTATACTCCATATGATTTATGTTCAAATTTTTCTTTCTCTATTATTGATGATGATCCTAGAACTTCCAAGGAGGCAGTGGATTCAGAGGATGGAAAGCTTTGGAAAAAGGCCATGGATGAAGAAATGGCATCCTTGGATAAGAATGAGCCTTAGGATCTAGTGGAGTTGTCGACTGGAAGAAATCCAATTGGCAAAAAATGGGTATTTAAGAAGAAGTTGAATGCAGAAGGGAAAGTGGAGAAATAAAAATATCGGTTAGTAGAAAAGGGTTATTCCCAGGTCGAGGGAATTGATTTTGGTAATATTTTTTTCTTCTGTTTCCAAGTTAACTTCTATAATATTTATGTTATCTATTATTGCTGCATTTGATTTTGAAATAGAATAGAAGTATGTGAAGACAATATTCTTACATGGGGATCCGGAAGAATAAATCTATATGAAGTAGCCAGAAGGATTTGTTGTGAAGTGAAATAAGGAGCCGATATGCAAGATGAAAAAGTCCCTGTATGATTTAAAAAAATCACAAAGGATGTGGTATAAAAAAATTGATACTTATATCTTGGGACTTGGCTTCTCAAGAAGCAAAGAGGATCATTGTGTGCATTTTAAATTAATTGGTGATCATTTGATTTATTTGGTCTTGTATGTGGATGACATGTTGTTGATAGGAAACAATGAGGATATTATACAGGATGTGAAAACTCAGTTGTCCTCTAAATTTGACATGAAGGATCTCCTTGCTTCAAATTTCATTTTGGTCATGGAAATTAAAAGAGATTGGAAAAAGAGGAAAATCTGGTTACATCAGAGAAAATATTTTGAGACAATATTGCAAAGGTTTAATATGTAGGAATGTAAACTGATCAAGGTACCTATTTTTGTTGGTGTAAAGTTATCTGCAGATAAATGTCCCAAGACATAGGAAGAGGAGGAGGACATGTCTTGTGTTCCATATGTGAGAGAAGTTGGTAGTTTGATGTATGCAATGGTCTGTACTAGACCAGACATTCCACATGTAGTGGGATTTTTGAGCAGGTATATGTCAAAACAAGGGAATGAGCATTGGACAATAGTAAAAAGGGTTTTCAGGTATTTGTGTGGCACTGCTAGATATGGATTATGCTACCAAAGAAGACGAGGATTGGACAAAGTGTTGGACATACATGGCTTTTTGGATGCAGACTGGGCTGGAGATATTTATCGTAGAAGATCTTCAAGAGGGTATGTGTTTAATATATTTGGAGGAGAAATTAGTTGGATGAGAAAAAGATAGGATGTAGTGGAACTTTCAACTACAAAAGTTGAATACATGGCACCCACTCATGCAAGAAAGGAATAAATATGGTTATAAATATTGTGTTCAGCTATTGGGTTAGTAAAACAAGTTGTAAGGATAGATTGTGATAGTCAGAGTGCAATTTTTCTAGTGAAGAACCCGACTTATCATTCAAAGAAAAAGAAAATTGATATTCAATATCACTTTGTGAGAGACATGATTGAAGAAAATAAAGTGTTGTTGATGAAGGTCGAAACTTTGAAGAATGTTGCACATTCATTAACAAAATCTATGAGCACTGAGAAGTTATCTTGGTGTAGAGGATCCATGGGCATTGCTTCCCTAGATTGTTGATTATGTAACCTTGTAACCACCTGTATGCAAAGAAAACAACAAGTGGGAGAATGTTGGGTATGTGTTATATTATTTTCAAGAGTAGTTCTAGTGTCTTCTACGTTGCATCGGGCACATAGGGGGGCTTGAGTGGGGGGCACTAGGCCCTCCCTTCGGGGGAAGTGGCCTCGAGAATGTTTTTCCTTGATAAACGTATCACATTTTTTCCTCGTTTCTCATGTCACCTCGATTTTTTTTCCATTGTTGGGCATCTTTTCGGCACATGTTTTTTGTTGATGGCTTTCTATTTCTGGTTAAGGAATTAGGCTTGTTGAATAATCTAGGTCATTAGGTTAGTATTTTGGATGCCACTGGATCCTATATGTATATTTTATTGTAAATAATGTATCACTATAAATGAATATAGAATATGATGGTTTTCCCAGTTTAGGTTTCCAGGGGAAAAATATCTCTGTAATGTGTGTATTTTCCATTGCATCTTTTCTGTTCTTTTATTGAAAATTTGTTTGCAGTAAAATATTGTACAAGGTTAAATATACATTTGTAACTCATCATCGCAAAGGGAATAAGACAATTGTTGGAAGATGAAAGGTCACAGAGGAAGGTAGAAATCCAAGGGTCACATTGAACCACATTAAATACTAAAATTGTATCCAAAGAAAGGGATTTTTTCTCTTCAAACAGTGTACACTTATGAACTACTTTGGGAATACCTTATCAAATAGAATTGGAGAGTTTTCCTTATATTTTTCATGTACTATTACTGAAACTGTTAATACAGAGAAGCCATCAAGGACAACTTTTGACAGGGAGAAGGACTTGCATGTGTTGCTATTTTGCTGTGAACTATTTCAAGGAGAATGTTTGTTGTTCACATGGGTTGTAAGAGCATGTTTTTTTATGAACTATTCTGATGCAATACATGTTATATTGTGGTTTTGTCACTCTTTCTTATATTACATGTCCCGAGTGAATGAGTTGCCAATATATGTGATATAGTGATTTAGACTATTATGGTTATATATTCATGTGCATGTGTTATTTGAATTTATTTCTTCATTCAAACTATCTTGGTTAAGCTATTGATAGAGTTAGTTTCATGTCACATCTCATTCAGTTACGTTAATTCAATCATATCTAGGATAGGGTAGAGTATAAGTAGATTAGTTATGGATTTAGATAGACTTCATATACATCTTCAGTTTTCATAACCATCCATTGTTCACCCTCATCGGTGGACCGGGCCACAACCGGTAGAACCAAACCAACAATGTCTGCGAGGTTAGAATCTGGATGGGTTCCCTATTCCAAACAGGGAAATGTCTAATTGGGACATCCTACCTGGGGTAACCCCTTACTGTTGTTGGGAGAATTTAGACCCTTCAACACACTACCAAATTGAAAAAGACATACCTACACTGAGTTTCGCCACATGTTCATAGCTATACTTGGTCTACCTAAGATGGTCTATTTTTAAGCCTTGTGTGGAGAACCCACATGGGTCATTGTGTCATATTGCTACACTTCCACACCTTTGAATTTCCAACAATTATGCATCCTTGATTGTGAAAAATGACATAATTTGTAATATAGGTCATTGATTTATGGTAAATTCATTTTCTCTGGTTAATCAAGAAATTTCGGGTATATAGAAACACTAAAAAGAAAATGCCAATGAAAAATTGAATAAACCAAGTAATTGTACTATGCATAGAACACACACTGTCAAACATGATGCGAGATGTGGAACTTTTGCAGTGTGGAAAAAGTAGATGTAACTATTATCAGCACAAGATTTGAATATAGAACAAGTTCTAAATAGACAGAAAACCCCCTCTATTGATCATACACCTATACGAAAGTGCTAATGACATCGCTCTGCCAATCACACAAGTGTCTATGCAACCAACTATGTGAATAGAATCCCACACAAGTGCTGAAAATAGAGCAAGCATTCGCTTAGTCTATTCAGAATCTTTGTCCAATTCTAACAAATATATTTGGTGTACTTAAGACCCTCTATTTTCAATCCTTTTGTGGAGAACCCGCACCAGTCATCCTCTTGCTTTGCTACACTTCTGCATTTCCACATTCCCAATACTTTTTCATTTGTCATTGTGACAAGCGATGCAATTTGCAAATCAGGTCACTGACTTATGATAAATTCATTCGCTCCACTTAAGGAGGAAAGGCCACATATCTATAAGCAATGGAAAGACAATTTAATGCTTATCTGTAGATTGCTCGATGGTTTTTTATTATACCTATTTCTATTCGAAAGGTATCTGATATATGTGTTAAAGAAATTTTAGTGGATTCACACCCTGCTCCTAGATTTGGGGTAATCGCATCTCTTATATATATTTGTATTTAGATAATTTGATCGTCAAAATCATTTTCACTTGTCCACTTTCAATGTTTGACAAAATTTTTGCAATAGTAGGTGCCAAATTGCACAATAATAACTGGTATGAATTCTTTGCACAAGCATTGAAAATGCACAGTATTGGTTGTCTTAGCTATATTCCTCTACCACCAATAATTTTCATAAGACATCATTGCACCGAGTGATGCCATATGTTCATAGCTATATTCAATGCACTTGATACTATTTATTTTTAACTATTTTGTGGAGAACCTGCACCGACCACCCTCTCAGTATCATACACTTCCATGCTTCTACACTTCCAATAGTTCTGCATCGTTGATTGTGACAAGTGACTTAATTTTCAATATAGGTCCCTAATTTCTCGTAAATTTATTTCCTCCGATTCAAGGGGAAACGACACCCATCTAAAAGCATTTCAAATCAAATGTGTTTCTTATCTATACATTGCTTGATGATTTTTATTATCGCTATTTCTATTCTAAAGGTATTCGATATATGTGTAAGAGACATCTTGGATGATGTGAATCTTGTTGTTGGCCTTGGGAAAATCACAACTCTACAATCTATTTATCTTTGGACAATTTTCTAGTAAAAAAACCTTCTTATATGATGCACATCAAGAACATTTCATTCAACCATTTGATCCACCAATACAAATGATAAGAGATAATTGGTTTTCTTAAACACTACACCAATGTCAATGAAAATATGAATGAAACCAAGTCACCACTCCATGCATAGATAACACACTATCAAACACAATGCCAGATGTGGAACTATGATAATGCGGAAAGAGAAGACATATCAGTCTCTGCACAAAATTTGAATATACAACAATTGCTAAATAGAAAAAATACTAAATGTGTGCAACATACACCTATGCGGAAGTGTTAATTGCACTGCTATGTTAATTGCACAAATGTATATGCAACCAAATATTCCAATTCCATACCATAAGTGGAAAGAATTCTTAGTGAAAAGGTCAAAATTTTACAATCCTCGTGCACCCCACACAACTATACTTGGTGTACTTAAGACAATCTGCTTTTAATCCTTGTACTGAGAAATTGCATAGGTCACCCTCCCACACCTCTGCATTTCCAATAGTTCTGCATCCATGATTGTGACAAGTGACATGATTTACAAAATAGAACACTTATTTATAATAAATTGATTTTCCCTAATTTTGGAGCAAACACCATGGATCTAGAAGTAGTTCCAAACAAATGTGTTTCCTATCTGTAGAATGCTGAATGGTTTTTATTATGGATATTTCTATTCTAAAGGTATATGATCATATGTGTTAAATCCATTTTAGCAAATTGGCATCCTTCTCTTGGACTTGTCATAATCCCAGGTCTGCGAGCTATTTTCCTTTGAACAATCTACTATTCATGATCCTTTTTAATTTTACACTTTTGAGGTCGGACCGAGGTTTTGCAATAGCCATATCTCTTTCATCCACACAGTTATTCCTCTTGCACAACACAAAATCTCTAAATCACTTACCTTTGCTTGCAAATAAAAACAAATAAACCTAAGATAGATCACTGTAATATCATCCAATTTACATCCCCTATAACAATTCGTCATGCGGACGCATGGGAAAACACAACCATAACTATAACAAATTCTTCGCATAAGCATTAAAAATAAAAAAGACACTATTTGTGTCAAGAATACTCATCTACCACTTTCAATATGTGCAAGATATAACTTCACTGAGCGCCACCATATGTTCATATAAAAATCCTTTGGGAAAACTGCAAAATGCCCATCTTTATGAATTATATATAGCTATACAATGATTAAATCCCCAACAAAAAGGAGAGTGGATGGAACACAATTCAATGCACCAACCTAAAAAAAACATTTATATACAACACATGCAAAATAATTCACTTCTCCCTAATTTTATATAGAAAGTATTGAAAATAGAGCAACCATTTACTCAGTCTATTTTGAATCTTCATCCAATTCGCACAACTATATTTGTTATACTCAAGATGCTCTATTTTCAAGCCTTGTGTTGAGAACCTACATGAGTCATCCTCCCGCTTTGCTACACTTCCACATTTCACATTCCCAATAAGTTTGCATCTGTCATTGTGACAAATGATCCAATTTGAAAATCAAGTCACTTACTTATGATAAATTCATTTTCTCCACTTTAGGAGGAAAGGCCACGCATTTAGAAGAATTCCCAAGAAAATGTAATGATTATATGTAGACTGATCAATGGTTCTTTATCATGTCTATTACTGTTCGAAAGGTATCTGATATATGTCTTAAAGACATTTTAGTGAATTGACATCCTTCTCTTGGCTTTGGAGTAATCCCAACTCTGCGATCTATTTATCTTTTGATAACTTTCTCATCACAAGCGTTTTTTCTTTGCCACTTTCGATGTTTCACAAAAAAACTGCAATAGTAGGTGCCAAATTGCACATTAATATCGACTAGCATGAATTATCTACACAAGCATTGAAAATACACAGTATTGGATGCCCTAACCATATTCCTCTACCACTACCAATATTCCAAGACATCGTTGCTCCGAGTGCTGCCATGTGTTCATAGCTATACTCAGTGCTCTTAAGACTTTCTATTTTTAAGTCTTGTGTGGAGAACCTACACCAACCACCCTCTCACATTGATACACTTCCACGCTTCCGCATTTCCAATAGTTTTACATCATTG
The DNA here is from genome assembly GCA_032191745.1 of Picea mariana. Classification (NCBI taxonomy): domain Eukaryota; kingdom Viridiplantae; phylum Streptophyta; class Pinopsida; order Pinales; family Pinaceae; genus Picea; species Picea mariana. The sequence continues at coordinate 85,924 of JASDQU010435555.1, read as the reverse complement.
ATTATGTCAAACGACATAACTTGCAAAACAAGTCCTTGATTTATCGTAAATTGATTTCCTTCAATTCAAGAGGAAACAAAACCCATATAGAAGCACTTCAAATCAAATGTGTTTCTTATATGTACACTGCTCGATGGTTTTTTATTATCTCTATTTTTATTCAAAAGGTATTTGATATATGTGTAAAAGACATGTTTTCCTATGTGAATCATGTTGTTGGCATTGGGGCGATCACAACTCTGTGATCTATTTATCTTTGGAGAATTTGATAGTAAAAAAACCTTCTTATATGATGCACATCAAGAATATTTCATTCAACCATTTGATCCACCAATACAACTAATAAGAGAGAATTGGTTTTCTTAAACACTACACCAATGTAAATGCAAATATGAATGAAACCAAGTAACTACACTATGCATAGAGAAAACATTATCAAACACAATGCCATATGTGGAACTGCGACACTGTAATATTCCAGATATTAAAAAGTATGCAGAACAAAAATAAATAGCTAGAAATGGAAGATGAACAACAATATAATCAGAACAACACCACAATAATACCAAAATGATACTAGAAAAACACCAGAAAGAGAACTTTGATTACTGAGAGCAATGTTCACTTGCCTCTTCGAGGGGGAAACCTCCAGTAGAGAAGAGCTCTATTACAATAATATCCAAGACAAAGGTTCTCATAACCTCGACTCCTACTTATACTAAATATGTCTATCAAAAGAACCATCTAGAGGAAGATCCTTCTAGAAGCATAAGTTTCTATTAGGTCTTATTAAATTGGACTTATTCTTCCTTATTGCTAGGCCTTATTAATATTGACCTTTATTACATGGAAATATATTATTCTACCTATGTGAGGGGTTAGGTCCCTAACATGCCCTCCCCCTTAAAAGAAACCTTTTCCTCAAGGCTTGAGATGGGGAAATTGTTTCAGAATGGTAGTTGGTTCCCAAGTGGCATCTGCTGGAGTTGTATATTTCCACTAGACTAACACTTCCTTGATGATTTTTTGACATAGACGATGCTCACGCTAGTCCAAAATGGCTTGTGGCTATAACCAAATGGGGCCTTCCTCGTCCAACTCGAGTAGGTTGGCTTGGGTTTGGCACTTAGTTCCAATCGCCTTCTTTAACAAGGAAACGTGAAAAACAAGATGAAGCTTAGAATAACTAGGAAAATATAACTGATAGGCCACCTGTCATACATGCTTGAGAATCGTATAAGGACCACAAGTTTGGGTGCCAATTTCTGACACTGGTTAGCCTTGAGGGAATTTTTCTTGTAAGGTTGCAGTCTACGAAACAATTGATTCCCTTCTGAAAATTGATGTTCATAGTGACCTTGATCTGCTTGTTGCTTCATGTGATTCTGAGCCATGACCGAATTCTCTATAAGGGTATGGAGAATATCCTCTTGAACTTTAAGCATTTGGTCAACTTCCTGGACCTTCGAGACACCAGAAAAATACGAAAGAACTGAAGGTGACTTTTCTCCATATACTGCTTCAAAAGGATTCATGCGGGTAGCTGTATGGTACAAAATGCTGTACCACCATTCAACTAGTGGTAACCATTGAGCCCACTGATGCTACCTTTCCGATGAAAAACAACTCAAATATGTTTCCAAACATTTGTTGACAACTTCATTTTGGCCATCATTCCGGGGATGTTAAGTTGTGCTGAGATGCAATTGTGTGCCTTGTGGCTTGAACAATTCTTGCCAAAAATTGCTGGTGAAATTTGGGTCACGATCAGAAACAATAGAATGTGGCATACCATGAAGCTTGAAGACCTGATCCATGAAAAGTTGAGCCATAGTGGATGTTGTAAATGGGTTTTGAATAGAAAATAAATGAGAATACTTGGAAAGATGATCAACTACCACCATAATGACTAATTTATTTCTCGATTTAGGTAAGCCGACAATAAAATCCATACAGATATCCTGCCAAATAGTAGGTGGAATCGAAAGTGATTGGAGTGTTCACAGAGATTTGACTATTTTTCCCTTGTTGCATTGACACACATCACATTTAACCACATAATTATGAATGTCTTGTTTCATACCATCCTAGAAAAAAAAAAACGTTTGACCCGGTCATAGGTTTTGGTAAACTTGGAGTGCCCAACTGTGGTTGTAGCATGAAGCTCAGAAAGTACCTTGGATTTAAGTTTTGACTGTTTACTTAAATACAATTGAACTTTGTAACGAAGCTCCTTATTGAGCCAAGAGTACCCTGGGGAAACTGGAGAATTGGACTACAATTGTTGTATCAGATGCAAACTTTTGGGATTGTGTAGCCATTCCTGGTGAACAACTTGGAGCCAATCTGGGACAATGAAGGAGAGAGAAAAAAGGGACCCTTCATCTTCATATTTTTCGGGAAAGTGCATCAACAATGACATTGTCTTTTCCTTTCTTCTAAATGATCTCATAATCATATCCAAAGAGCTTAGTCACCCATTTTTGTTGCTCGAGGGAGGAAATGCGTTGTTCCAGAAAATACTTAAGGCTTTGATGATTTGTCTTAATTTGGAAGCATTTCACAATAGATAAGGGCGCCAAAGATCCATGACATGCAAAATAGCCAACATTTCCTTTTCATGGATTGATTTTCCCAAATTTATCTCGGACAATTGTTTTCTAGTAAAGGCCAAAGGCCGACCCTCTTACATAAGGAAAATGCCAATTCATTTCCCGGAAGCATCACATTCCAAGACAAAGGTCTTTGTGAAATCAAGAAGGGTCGGGACTAGAGTGGTGCAGATGGCCATATTCAAGGTTTGAAAATCTTGAGCAACTGCTGGTGTCCAAGTGAAAGAATTCTTTTTAAGGAGTGCATTGAGAGGTGTCACAATCTTTCCATAATTATTAACAAACTTGTGATAATAACCTGTTAAACCCAGGAATCCCCACAATCTTTTGAGATTCTTTGGGTGAGGCCAATCTTGCATAGCTTCAATATTTTTCAGATCCACCCTGACGCTGGCCTTGCCCACAAGATAAACCAAGTACTCTACTTCTGAGGCACCAAAACAACATTTATATTGTTTGAGGAAAATTTGGTGTTGAGAGAGTAGATGGAGAACTCGATCCACATGATAAAGATGGTCTGTCTAGGTTTTTCTATAGATGAGGATATCATCAAAGAATACTAACAGAAAATGACGGAGAAAATGATGGAAGACATGATTCACGAGGCTTTGGAAAGTGGAGGGATCATTACACAAGCCAAAGGGCATGACCAAAAAATCATAGTGTCCCTCATGAGTTCTAATGGAAGTCTTAGGAATGTATGCCTCTTTCATATGGATTCAGTGGTATCCCGAATGAACATCAAGTTTAGTAAAGAACTAGGTGCCACTCAATTCGTCCAAGAGGTCATCAATGAAAGGAATGGGAAATTTGTCTTTAATGGCAATTTTGTTGAGTGCGCAGAAGTTAGGACACATGCACCAAGAACCTTATTTATTAAATAACATGACCAAAAGAGAAGAGTAGGGGCTCATACTAGGGAGGATAACACCTACATTGAGTAGTTCTTGAACCAATTTCTCAATTTCATTTTTTTTGGCAATGGGGTGACGATAGGGATGGATATTAGGAGGAAGGCTTGCTGGGACAAGTGGAATGGAATGATCATGAACACCAAGGGAAGGAGGGAGTCCCTGGGGAGTGGAAAAAACCACTTGATTTTATAGAGGATGGATTGGAGGTTCTGCAGAATAGAGGGTGTCTTAGTGACTTGGATGGCATGGAGGTGGAAAATAATTCTAAAATTACCCTTTTTGAGCATCGTTTCCATGCAATGGGAACTAATGATCTCCAGGGAACTGAAAGTGATGCCTTGGAACTTATATTGTTTCCCTCCCTGGTCAAATTTCATGGTTAATTCCTTAAAATCCATGAGAATGGGACCCAAATTCCTTAGCCATTCTGCACCCAACACAATGTCACAACTGCCCATGTCGATAGAAAACATATGATATTTCATATGTTAGTCACCAATTTGAAGATGCACATTTTCACAACTCTCTCCACATTTCATGGACCCACCATTGGCAATCACGATTTGGAAATTATTGACTACACAGATATAGAAATTAGTTTCTTGGGCAATGCGGAGATAAATAAAATTATGGGTGCTTCGACTATCAATAATAATGATGACCTTCCTATGCTTGATGTAACCAATTATCTTGAGGGTTTGGAGAGAAGAGAAGCCAGTGAGAGCATTTAGCGAAAGGACCAGTTCTACTTCAGGAAGGTCTGAGGGAGGGGTTATGCCAGTGGGTTCATGTGACATAGACACAAGAGGAGACTAAACATCCTCTTCCGAAACATCCTCCGAGATGGAAATAAAAATATTTTGTTCCTTACACTTGTGTCCCGAAAAATATTTGTCATCACAATTATAACAAAGGCTCTTGAGTTGGCGTTTAATCATTTCGGCCCTGGTCAATTTATGGATATTTAGTAGAGTATATGGAGGAGTGGGAGTGACTGGTTTAGTGAGAGGAATAAATGAGAGTTTGCATTTTTTAGAAGAGACAACTTGTTGTGCTTCTTTAGCTCTTTTAGTAGCGTGCACCCAACTTTGAGGCTGAGCCATGAGGAAATGAGCACGAATCTCATCCTTGAGGCCACTGATAAAACATTTGTGGAAAAAAGCATCAGACATGCCCTCTGTCTGAAAATCTAGTCACTCAAAAGCAACTATAAATTTTTCCACTGTGCCAGATTGTTTCAACTTTTTCAAACATCCTAAATGGTAGGTGTCAGTGTCAAAGCATTCATAAAGCTCTGCCACAAAGTGTGTCCAAGCCACATACCCTTGGCGGGCATTTTTTCTACACTGCCACAATTTCCAACGTTCTTAATCTAGATGGAGAACACCATACTAGAGTTTGGCCAACTCATCCATAATGCCATACAAAGAAAAATAATGTTCCATTTGAGTTACCGAGCCAGTGGGATCCGATCCATCAAATTTGGTTACATCCACACATAGAAGGCGTAAGTCACGTTAAAAGTGATGGGGCTTAAAATTATGGGAATGAGAGGAAGTTTCACTTTTAGTATGCAAAGGGGGGTCAGATATGGGAAGATCTGCAGGGATATGCAGCTTGGTACAGATCACCATAGTGACAGATTCAAGCTGGGTAGTAATGTCTTGTATGAGCTCGTCTTTGAGTTCTGAAATTGAGGTGGCGATGGAGGAATTCATCCTTTGATTGACGGTGGAAATATTCTTACTGAGTTGTCACACTTCTTTTTGGGTTTCTGTGAAATTAGAGTGCAAGGTAGTGAAGTGAGCTTCCAATTCTTGGCTACGGGTATGGGCCATGATAACGAGGGAACAAAAAAAGGGGCGGGTGGGACCATACAAAAAATGGGTTATGGGTGAAGTGTATCACAACAATCAGGGCGAAGAGTGGAATCCAATGGGGTAAAGATGAAATAAGGGTGTTGGAAGGGGGCCGGGTCCAAAATAAAAACAAATTGTTGAAAAATGTAGGTATGACTGTGAGAAGGGAGAAGAGAGAAATCCAACAGAATAGGTATTAAATAATGGTTCCAAAAGGATCCAAACTTTTTTTTTACTCTTGCAGATTTATACTCTAATCTGAAGAATACTGCAATGATGAAATTCCAAAATGGTTAACAAGAAGAAATGTGTAGAAATTTCACAACTCAAATGTAGGAGACACGGTTGTGCCGCAATAGATATTGTCTATTATGTTTTTTGTTTCCATCCCAAGGGTTAGGTATTCAAGGGTTCTATAGACAAGGGTTTGCCCTTTGTTATATCTCTTTGATATACGTGCAGGGTCCAAAAGTAGTACTTGACCCAATATATCAGGGCACTAGCCAAGGAGGCTAGACCATGCCCTCAGTTGTAATACCCGACTACCCAGGTACTAGAGAGTATCTTCTCGAGTGTTGTTCTCGGTGACACTATAATAGTCAAGAGAGTGATCGATTTATTTGTGGAGGGCTTCATGAGATCTAGGTCGATCCGTATACAGGTGTTGTTTGATGCGCTACCACTCGAAGGGGTACCAAAAAGGGTTACAAGGGTGGTCAACAGATGTGATCTTAAGTACCACTTGTATTTCCTATGGGTATGAATCCCTAATCATGGGTTTATGAGCGTAACGCCATATATCTATAGCTTAAAGATGTCAAGATGCATCTCTACCCTGAAAAAAAATTAACCCACAATTTTCTACCAAGGAAGGTGCTCTGATACCACTTGTAATATTCCAGATATAAAAAAGTATGCAGAACATAAATAAATAGCTAGAAATGGAAGATGAACAATAATAGAATCAAAACAACATCACAATATTACCAAAATGATACCATAAGAACACCATAAAGAACACTTTGATTACTGAGAGAAATGTTCACTTGCCTCTTCGAGGGGGAAACCTCCAGCAGAGCATGGATCTATTACAATAATATCCAAGAAAAAAGTTTTCATACCCTTGACTCCTATTTATACTAAATATGTCTATCAAAAGAACCATCTAGAAAAAGATCTCTCTAGAAGAGGAAGCTTCTATTAGGTCTTATTACATTGGACTTATTCTTCCTTATTCCCATGCCTTATTAATATTGACCTTTATTACATGGAAACATATTATTCTACCTACGTGAGGGGTTAGGTCCCTAACAAAAACTACAGGAAGAACAGACATATTGGTTCTTTGCTCAACATTTGAATATATACCAACTGCTAAATAGACAAAGTACCAACTCTGTGCAACATACAACTATGTGGAAGTGCTAATGACATTGCTCTGGTAATTGAGCAAATGTCTATGTAACCAAATCTCTCAATTCCAGACCATAAGTGGCATGAATTCTCAACACAATGGTCTAAAGTATGCAATCCCAGTGCACTCCACACAAATATACTTGGTTTACTTAAGACAATATTCTTTTAATACTTGTATCATGAACCTGCATAGGTCACCCTTCCACACCTATGCATTTACAATGGTTTTGCATCCATGATTGTGACAAGAGATGTAATTCTAAAAATAGATCACTTATTTATAATAAATTGATTTACCTTAATTTAGGAGAAAATGCCACACATCTAGAAGTAGTTCCAAACAAATGTGATGCCTATCTATAGACTGCTCCATGTTTTTTTATAATGGATATTTCTATTTGAAAGGTATCTAATATGTGTAAAGGACATTTTAGCAAATTGGCATCATGCTCTTTGGCTTGTCGTAATTCTAGGTTTGCGAGCTATTTTCCTTTGAACAATATTCTTGTCATGAGCCTTTTTACTTTCACACTTTTTAGGTTGGACTGAGGTTTTTCAATAGCTATATCTCCAACCTCCCCACAACTATGCCTCTCACACAACACAAAAGCTCTAAATCACTTCCCTTTGCTTGCAAATCCAACCAAATCAATTGTTGGGTATGTGTTATATTCTTTTCATGGATGGATTTGTGTCTACGTTACGTTGGGTGTGTAGCAAGGTAAGTGGGGGGGGCACTTGCTATGTCTCAGATGTTGGTTTGTTGTGTCTTTTTTTTGGCGTTTTTTTGGTACATGGTTTTCATCAATGGTTTTCTATTTCCCATTAAGGAATTAGGGTTTTTGAATAATCCAGGTTATTGGATTAGGGTTTTGGATGCTATGAGATCTTATATGTATATTTTATTTTAAACAATGTATTGTGTGAAATGAATATATAATATGTTGGTTTTCTCGATATGGGTTTCTAGGGAAAAAATATCTGTGTAATGTGTGTACTTTCCATTGTATCATTTCTATTTGTTTATTGAAAATATGTTTGTAGTAAATAAATGTACAAGGTTAAAATCTACATTTGGTATCAAGGTAATTATTGGCTTCAGAGGGATGCCTTTGTGGTCAAGGGTTTGTCTTGGGACTGTGATAATCTTTGTTTCATTGGGAGATCCATGGTATTGCTTCTTCAAGTGAAAATAAATGGTGAGCAATTTGAAAATAAAGATCGATAAATTTAATGGGCAAAGTTTTAAGCCATGGAATCTCAAGATGGAAGATATGTTGCTAGATAGAGATGAGTGTATCGTTGTGGATCTAGGTACTGCAACTATAGGAACATTAGCAGATGACTGGAAAAATTTGGATCAGAAGGAGAAGAGAACAATCCTATTGTGTCTCTCATATTTAGTATTACTGAATGTGTCAGGGGAAGCTACAACCAAGAAGTTATGGAATAAGTTGGCAAACTTGTACCAATCTAAGTCACTGGAAAATAAATTGTTCCTGCAGAATAAGTTGTATAACCTAAGGATGAGAGATGGAACCTCTGTGAAAAATCATCTAAACACATTTAATATTGTGGTAAGTGAGTTATTATCCCTTGAGATTAAAATTTTAGAGGAGCATAAGTGTATCAATTTAATTTTCTCTTTACCAGACTTGTGGGATAGTCTGGTTGTGGCCATAGGTAGTAATACAACTACCTTGAGTTTTGATGATGTGGTCTCATCCTTGTTTTCAAAGGAAATGAGTCAAAAGAACATGGAAGGACAGAACACACATGCATTGTTTGCAAAAGGATGTTGTAGGGAAATAAATATATCTAAGTCCTCAAGTTAGAGGCCTAAATATAAGGGTATATCTAAACCTCCCACAAGGTTTATAAAGGTATGTTGGAGATGTGGAAAATAAGGGCACTTCAATAAGTAATGTATATCCAAGAATGTTGAGAGAGTGAATGGATATGAAGGTGATCCCTTTACAAAAGAAAATACTTCCAAGGAAGAAGGAGGGGATGCGTGCTTGGATTCTTCATGCACACATGCATATCATGAGGCTAGTTGAATCAAGTGCATCATTTCAAATGACTACCCACATGGAGTGGTTATGTGAATATGAAAGGTATGATGGAGGTAATGTTTTACTAGGTGATGAATCCACAGCCAGAATCATAGGACGAGGAAGAGCCAAGTTGAGGCCCATAGATGGAAGGATTACAACATGGTCTAGTTTTCATCACATCCTAGGATTGACCAAATATTTGATTTATATAAGCAAAATGGACGATGCAGGGGTAAAACCATTATTTGAAAAACAACCTATAGGATGGTTCAAGGAGCAATGGTTTTGTTGAAGGGAGTTTGGATTGGAAGTATGTATAATATGCAAGGAATCCCTATTAGTGATGGGTGTAATAGTTCCATTGTTCCTGATATTGGATTTGAAGAAGAAAAAACTCCTACAATCTCTAGAGAAAAGGTTATGTCGTGGAATCAAAGACTGAGGCATATCAAAGAGAAGGGCCTTCGACTACTATAATGTAAATTTATGGTTGATGGTGTGTCTATATTCTCTATGGATTTTGATTTATGTGAACATTATGTATATGGGAAGAAAAATCTAATAATATTCCCCTTTGGTGCAACGAGGGTAGAAGGAAATTTACAACCAGTGCACATTGATGTGTTTGGAATTGTGTCGTTTACATCTTTGGGAAAATATGTGTACTATGTCTCATTTATAGATGGATTCTCGATGAATACATGGATATATTTCCTCAAGAATAAATATGAATTCTTTGACAAGTGTAAATATTTTAAGGCTATTGTTGAGAATCAAAGAAAGAAAATAATTAAGGTGTCGAGGATGAATAATGGTGGAGAGTTCTGCGAGAATGAATTTGATGAATTCTGTAAGAAATGAATTATAGAAAGGAAGAATAATACTCCTTATACACCTTAGCATAATGGATTTGCATAAAGAATGAACATGACGTTGATGGAACAAGCAAGGTGCATGCTCAGTAGTACCGGATTAGGGAAATAATTATGGGCAGAGGCAATGTATATTGCATGTTACCTTTTAAATCAATCACTCTCATCAAAACTAGATGATAAGACTCCACAAGAGGTATGGAATGGTAATAAGCCCTCTCTCACACATATCAAGGCATTTGTCTATGAAGCCTATGTTCATGTTCTAAAGGAAAATAGGAGTAAGCTAGATAAGAAGGATGAAAAGTGTATCTTTATTGGGTATAAATATGGTCTCAAAGGTTATAATATTTGGAACCCAAAAACTAATAAGGTTTCGTATATCTGGTATGTGGTATTTAGAGAAATGAAAGATGGTGTCAAACAGTAAGTCCTACCAAGTAAGGAACAAAAAAAAAAAAAGGATTTTGAGTCAAAGGATAATGAATCAAACTCTATAGAAGAACGTGAATCATAAGAAAAATATCCTCATACTCTAGTATTAAGGAGATCGGTTCGAGAAAGAGGATATTGGAAAGGTATACTCCACCTTATTTCTATTCAAATTTTTCTTTGTCTATTACTCATGAATTTTCTAGAAATGTTAGGGAGGCAGTGGATTGAGAAGATGGAAAACTCTAGAAAAAGGCCATGGTCGAAGAAATGGTAGCCCTGGATATGAATGAGGCTTGGGATATAGTGTATTTTATGAATGGAATAAATCCCATTGGAAAAAAACAAGTATTTGAAAAGAAGATGAATGTAGAAGAAAAAGTGGAGAAACACAAAGCTCAGTTAGTAGCAAAGGGTTATTCCCAAGTTGAGGGAATTGATTTTGGTGAGATTTTTTCTCGTGTTGCCAAGTTAACCCCTATTATATTTATGTTATATATTGTTGTTGCAATTGATTTTGAAGTAGAATAGATGGATGTGAAGATAAAACTCCTACATGGGTTTATGGAAGAATAAATCTACATGAAGTAGCCAAAAGGATTTGCCGTGAAGGGAAATAAGGATTTGGTATGCAAGATGAAAAAATAACTATATGGTTTAAAAAACTCACCAAGGATGTGGTATAAAAAATTTTGATACTTATATGTTGGGACTTGGCTTCACAAGAAGATAAGAGGATCATTGTGTGTATTTTAAATTAATTGGTGATCATTTGATTTATTTGGTATTTTATGTGGATGACATGTTGTTGATAGGAAACAACAAGGATATTATGCAGGATGTGAAAACTCAGTTGTCCTCTAAATTTGACATGAAGGATATTGGTGCTACACATTTCATTTTGGGCATGGAAATTAAAATAAATTGAAAAACAGTAACCTCTAGTTAAATCATAGAAAATATGTCGAGACCATATTGTAGAGGTTTAATATGTAGGAATGTAGACCGGTCAGGGTCCCTATTCTTGTAAGTGTAAAGTTATCCGTGGATCGGTGTCCCAAGACACATGAAGAGGAGGAGGACATGTATTGTGTTCCATATGCAAGTGCAGTTGGTAGTTTGATATATGAAATAGTCTGTACTAGACTAGATATTGCACATGCATTGGGAGTTTTGAGTAGGTATATGTAAAAACCAGGGAAGGAGCATTGGACAGCAATAAAGAGAGTTTTGATGTATTTACATGGAACTACTAGTTATGGATTTTGATACCAAGGAAGAAAAAGTTTCTATAGAGTGTTGGACATACATGGCTTTGTGGATGTAGACTGGGCTAGAGATCTGGATCGTAGAAGATCTACAAGCGGGTATGTGCTTAACTTGTTTGGAGGAGCAATCCGTTGGATGAGAAAAAGACAATCTGTAGTGGCACTTACAAATACAAAAGATTAATACATGGCGGCCACTCATGAAAGAAAGGAATAAATATGGTTACAAATATTTTGTTCAGGTATTGGGTTGGCACAACAATATTTAAGGATAGATTGTGACAGGCCTAGTGTAGTTTTTCTGGCAAATAACCCAACTTATTATTCAAAGAAAAATCATATTGATGTTCAATATCACTTTGAGAGAGACATGGTTGAATAAAATAAGGTGTTGCCGATGAAGGTGGACACTTTGAAGAATGTTGCAAATTCATTAAAAAAATATCTGAGCACTGAGAAGTTCTTCGGTGTAGAGGATCTATGGGCATTGTTGCCCTGGATTGTTGACTATGTAACCTTGTAACCCTTGTATGCAAAGAAAACAATGAGTGGTAGAATATTGGGTATGTGTTATATTGTTTTCATAGATATAATTAGTGTTGATGTTGCACTAGGCATGCAGGGGGGTAAGATAGGGGTTCAGTTGCTAGATCTCATATGTTGTTTTTTGCATCCGTTTTTTGGGTGTTTTTTCAACACATGGTTTTCGCTGATGGTTTTCTATTTCCAATTAAGGAATTAGGGTTGTTGACTAATCCAGGTTATTGGATTAGGGTTTTGGATGCTACAAGATCCTATATGTATATTTTATTGTAAACAATGTATTATGTGGAATGAATATAGAAGATGTTGGTTTTCCCAGTCTGGGTTTCTAGGGAAAAAATTTCTATGTAATGTGTGTATTTTCCATTGTATATTTTATGTTCTTTTATTGAAAATATGTTTACAGTAAATAATTGTACAAGGTTAAAATATACATCAACCTATACAAAATTGTTGGAATATCATCCCATTTACATCCCCTAGAACAATTCATCGTGTGAATGCACAGGACACCACGACCATAACTGGCATGAATTCTTCACACAAGAATTGAAAATACACAACATTAGTTATGTTATCGATCCTCATATACCACTATCGATATGCTTTAGATATAGCCGTAGTGAGTGCCACAATATGTTCATAGAAAAATCCTCTAGGAAAATTACATAATTCCCATATTTCTGAACTATATCTACCTATACAATAATCAAACCCCCAAGAAAAAAGTGAATATATGGAACACAATTAAATGCACCAACCTAAAAACAAAATTTCTCTACAACACATGCATAATAATGCGCTTCTTTCTAACTTTATGCCCACACTATTTCCATAGCATCAATCAACTCCACAACAAGATGAAAAATACAATCCAACAATAGGGAAACACTTGGCATAAATTATAGGCACAAGCATTGAAAATAAATAGGAATGGTTGTGTCAATGATACTTATCTACCATTGTCAAGATATGTAATACATAGCCGCACCAAGTGCTGTCGTATGTTCATAGAAAAAGCCTCATGAAAAACTGCAAAATGTATGTCTTTCTTAAGAATATCTCTTATACTGTAATCAAAATCCCCCCAAAAACAGAATGGATGGAAGACCGTGCAATGCACCTGTTGGAGCCGCCCTTGTTTTTTTTAGCGGGTCACAATTTTCTTTTGATGCTTGGAATCTAAAGATGGTGTTCTTTTTCCCTCCGAGATTTTGAGACCTCTGAAACTTTGTCGCGTGAGCAACGACGATTTTTCTACTCTCAAAACAAGACCGAATTTTAGTAAGAATGTTCCCTCTTTTTGTTCTACTTCGGGATCTCGCAGGTCAGATACTATAACTCATGAATTCACAAGTCCCGAGTCACGAAACGGCGAAATCGTTTTAAATTTTCACTCAAGACAGTAACAAGGGTAAAAAAATTTTAACTCATGATTAGACGTCGTCGGATTTTCGCGCCTCGGCGTTCACCAAACCCAAATTTTTATTTTCACGGCCCCGAGAGCCGAGAACACGAGGTCCTTTCTGGATAACCCATGTCGAGGATTAAAGGCAAAAAAGCTAACCATGGTTAAAGTTGTTCTCGGCATTTCACCACTCGGCACTATCTTTTTCAAAAGTTACCGCGTCTAAACCCCGACTCACGAAGTCACGATGTAATTATAACATGATTAATTAATCACTTAATCCAAGATTATCTTCCCCTTAATTAAGCCTTGTCATCGCGATCTCGTGGTTTCGCAACTCGACATACAAATCTCCCATAAACTTATCGTCAAAGTTCCGAGTTGCGATATGGTGAATAAAATGATTATAAAATTAATCAAGCCCCGAATCACGATTACCTTTAATTAAACCAAATAGGTCCTCGCAGTCTCGGGAGTTGGAGACTCAAAACGTTAACAGAAAATCCACGATATAACGAATAGCGAGCAATTGATTAACGTTGGCGATATTGGATTAATTAAGCTAAATCAAGACAAGTCCCACGTTTCGATGCCTACACAATTTACGAGGGGGCCTTTTCTCTCCATACGTTAGCTGACTTTTAAATCGCCAAAATTTATGACATTAATGGGAATTAGGGTAAATCTATGAATGTAAGATCGGATTTTATGGCATAAATTTATTTCTAATTATGATTTGACAGGCTTGTTTTGAAAGGTACCGAGTTTTCAAATATATGAAAGAGCTACGTTTCATTATAACAAATTACATTTTCATAGCACGCAGAGCTCATCATTTCTGAGTAAACTAACTTCTGCATGTATACGCAGTTCTATCACAGAAGAGATAAAACACAAGCTTCAGCCATGGCTTCGCGGAAAGCAGCAAAGGCTCAGACAATGTCTCTGATACTTCACCCCGAAGTGTCGACTCGGTCCCTAACTAGTCATTTGTTTCAGACATCCTGCAATCTGAATCGGTGGATTATTCCGACGACTCCCATGACAACAAAAGAGATGATCTAAACACTAAGTACAAAATAGTCATCCAATCCGGAATGCACAGGGTAGCAGCCAGGCCACATTTGTTTCCATATTATGACATGGTCCGATGGGCATTGGATCATGTGGACATACCAACCACGACTATTATGGACGAGCAAAGTGTTAGCATAGAGACTTTTAGACCTGAGCATCTGCAAACCATGTATAAGTTACCCACGACATTTGACTACACATATGGCGCCGAGTTCCTTGAGGAATTCAAGGAGAAGGACTGCACACAGTATGATAAAACCATGTTCAGTTTGATAAAGGATTGGGTTTCACGCACCGCGAAGTTCAGAGCTAATGACCAAGGCATTTATTCAATCGCTTCGTTGGAACCACAGTATAAATATGTGGCCATGATGACCTACTGGTTATATGGGAGAGAGGACACATCGCACTTTTTCCTTGCATGGGTTCCTCTAATGTTTCGGGTCGTAGAAGGTTGCTCTTTTAATTGGGAAAGGATTCTTTTGGATAGCCTAGACAACTGGGTCATAGAATATCGGGAGCAGAAGGAGAGTGGGAAGGCGTCATCTTTCTTCATGTCCGCATACATTATCGACGCGATCTGTTCTATGACACCATTTCCATTGATGAGCTGGGGTTGGACTCCGACCCAAGACAAACCCATACATGTATATCATGACAAACTATGGGAAAATAAAGCAGAAAATTTCGCTTATGAAATTTTTAACTGGGTGATGGTGCCCCTACATGTCGCCATTTTTGTTCACACACCAACCCGTATCTCGGACAGCATAGCGACAAATCTGTGCAGCATAGCGGACTCGTACGTGGAGGCGGAGTTTTCATACCTCAGAGTTTTTCGGGGCCTCTGTTCCCCCGCATGCACTATCATTGTTCATTCCTGACAAGTTGGCTTGTCGCGAGGTCGCCCGACAGACGGTAATTGGCGGTGTAAGTAAAGAGCTCAAAGGGTATTCGAAGAAGGTGTGGATGTCTTTTCCCATTCGTTTAAATTCTTATTCTTTATTAGTTTTCGGGCATGCCAAAGCCGAGGCCGCTGCCCTGGAAGACCTTAATTTGGTCTCAATCGAATATAAGAAGCATGATCCACAGAGGGTCGTGAGCAATCATTTGGCTAATTATGGGCTAAAAAGATTTGAACATGAGAATTCGCCCCCGGATGACGTTTTCCGAGGAGCGAGGTCCTATGAGGAAATTCTAGCCGGATTCAATCCTTGGCACCCAAGGATAGAGTCGAGGTATTGAAATTCCAGGAACACAGACGTAGCTGTCTCCCCGCTGTATTGCGAGGTGAAGGTCCCAGTATTTCAAAGACAAAACAAAAGGAGACTGAAGGTTATAAAGATGCAAATCCTGAATCAAGGAAACACCAGGACAAGGAGGAGCAAACAAAGGATCCAGAAGCAGAGGAAAAGACTCCAGACCCGCCCAAGAAGCAGAATTAGGAGACAGAGGTAAAAACCCCAGAACCGTCGAAGAAGCAGAACTCGGTCGACACCCCAGGAAAATCGACAAAACAGCTCGAAGAACCCATCACATCTCACCCCTTTGTAGTCGACGCAGGGAAATATCGAAGAAGGATGGATATTCAATGAGGAGCTGAGGCCCATAAGAGCAGAAGAACTCCCCCCGAACGAGTTTTTCTTTGATAAAAAGAGAAAAGTAGTAGTAAAAAGAGAATTCTACTAGGAAGGAGAGTTGACTGCCAAAAAGTATAAAGTTATGATAGATGGAAAAGATAAAAATAACGAGCAATTTGCCACTGAAATTGCAGGGACGCTAGGAGCGTATGCCTCAGCGAATCAATTCTTGGTCGGACTTTTGAAGAACCAACTTAAAAGAAAGAATCGCCTAATCAGGACTCTTGAAGCCAGATTGGCCACAGCCGTGAAGAATGCTAAAGGTCAGGCGAGCGTGGAAATAGAACATGCTAGATTGGCCGATAAAAATGAAATAGAGGTGCTCAAAGCTAAGCTTGAGAAATCACATTTGGTGGTCCAGGATGGTCGGACGCAGCCGAGCCAACAAAGGAGTTTGATTGAACTGCTGCAGGCTCAGGTAGAGACCGCCGAGAGCAGAATGATAGACATCAGGACATTTAAATCCCAAGCGATTGAGATTCAGAGTAGAATCTTTTCGGCACAACATAATTTGCTCTCCAAGGTGGGAGCAATCCGGGAAAACTGTCTCTTGATCAATCAGGTTTCCAAGAACTTATCGGCCAGAGAAAGGGATGCAGGAGCGGCTCAGGTCGCCTTCTAGGAGGTGGTAATAGCCACGAACAACCAGGTTTCGGTGGGTACTCCTAGGTTCACCATTTCGGAGCAAACCTAAGGAAATATTCTGTTGAAATATTGGGAGCATGACATCGCCTTAGGCAAGGAGCAGGCTCAAAAGGTAACCAATTCCCTAGAAGAAGTCTTTAATTCTATAGACGGCAAGCTACTGGGCATTGACAGCGGAGGCAATGCCGAATCATTGATGCAAATGAACGTGGAACAGATCTCACTTGATCTGAAAGATAAAGAAGAAAGAGATTTCTCTAATATCTCTCAGATGAATATGGTAGACCTAGTCCAAGTTAATAGGTACATGATCAAACCCAGTGCACAACTAAGTGCCCTCAACATCATCGACACAAAAATGGAGGACAAGCTGCAGCAGTTAGCCCGAGAATCTTACTTCGTCGAAACCAGCTATCAAGCAGAACCATCACGGCTAATATCTCAGCTTGTGGAAAGATGTATCGCCTATACTGGGCTCACACAACGGCAAACACCTGGCACCAAGTGAAGACAGAGTAGGAGAAACGAAGTGATTTCTCTCTTCTCTGTCATAACCAAAATTTTTGTGACTATTGAGATTCTACCTGCTTTGTAAAATTTGTATAAATATATCCCAGAGAGAAATAAACAAGGCTGGACCTTTTTGAGTTTTTTGTATTAGAGTTTTTACATTGAAAGTTAATACAAGCAGATCTAGAGATTCTCAATTCCGTCACTACTGTATTACAAGTTTGGTTCCTTGTATCTCATTTTTACATTTCATTTCATATTCTTAACTGATGTGATTCGTTATAATTTAGTACGACCACTACTATAGCGAAATAATTTTGGTTTTCTGTAATTGTTTATTGTCTTTCCTCTGCACCAGCTATCAGCGGGTGTAAGACCAACCTGCATTTTCAGAATTCTACATATATTCTATGCTACATCAGTTATCTCCTTACTATTTTCCTCTTCTATTTATATGTGAGATTTCCCTTTGACAGGAACCTTGCGCTATATACAACTAAATGTTTTTTTCTCATTTCACACCTTTTATTAAAATATAATACAGTTATGGGAACGAGCCTTAGATTTGCATCCATATTTTATTTCTACAACCGTAAGTTCTCTTTTATAAGACCAAACTGAGACAACACTTAACCTTTCTTAAAGTCTTTCCTACCCTTACTGTTCCCCCATGACAGTTCCTATACCAACTCAACCTAACGTTGAACCCGGACTACTGAATCAAACACACATTGCCTTAAACCTCTTCGACACCATTCTTAAAACGACAACTAACCGGGCCGAACTCGAACAATCATGGACAGCCATTGAACGAGACATAACTATTCAGGAACAGTTGGAAGCTAGACAACACCAACGTAGAAATCTTCCCTAGTTTCCTTTATCGAAGGTTTACGTTTCCCTCTTCTACACCTATCACCCACTTTCGGATGCCTTGACACTTTACTTTTAAGCCTTAAGTACAAAATTAGGAACACCAACACCAACCTAAAAAAAACATTTCTCTACAACACATGCAAAATAATGTACTGGTCCCTAACTTTATACTCACACTATCACCATAGAATCAATCAATTGTAAAACAAGATGAAAAATACAAGACACAAGAGGGAAATGCAAAATAACAATCAAGACCTATATTTCCCTCTATATAACATATAATGCAGAGGATTTCTTACACTCTAACACACATTTCCACAACACAAAAATTAGAACTCTTAGAACTCGCCACTTTTAGCACTTGCAAATCCAAAACAACTATGTCTCTCTAAACCATAACATGTGACATAGTAGATAAATTCATTAACCAACCCCCCCAAAATTAAACAATATAACCTTAAAACAACACACCCTATCCCCCTGCTCACTTTTGACTACCTTCGGATTACACGGTCTTTGTAACAACCCCTGACCCACTTCACTTGCTTCTAGAAAAACTAGTAACACAACAAAAGAAGTTGCACTATACAAAAAAAAAACTCTATCAAACAACAACTAGAAAAGCTATCAAGCAACAACACAACCTCAAAAAAGAACACCTTCTCTCCATGTTCATCTTTGACTATTTTCATCCTATGCATTCTCTGTAACAACCCCCACCCGACTTGACTTGCTTATGTAAAAACTAACAACACAACAAAGCTAATTGCACTATGAACAAAGAAAACTCTATCAAACAACAACTACATAAACTAATTGCACTTGTCTAAAATAGATATATTAATATGGAAACCAACTAGTAAGAAACAAGATATTAAATGCACATGACTTTTTACCCACTCTCATAGATTTGTACAAGCCCAAAAAACCAGATCTCTTCCAAGTCACCAACCACAAAACCTGTAACTTTTGGAATAACCTCACCTTCTTAGATTATATAAAAGTATATCGTGATGAAATCCAAATAATTTAATAATTAATTACAACAAAAGAATTCAATTAAATCCTCTTGTAATCCACGAAAACTATCACAAAGAATCATGTTAAGAAATACACAAAAATCCCTTCAAGATTTATGAATCGTACAAAATTTAATGAACAATTGAAACATAATAATTTATATATGTTTATTCAAATAATTCTATATATTGTATATTAAATATATATGCATCTTGTTTGTCCCACTGCTTTAAATGCCACCAATTTCTAGCTACACCGTAGCAAAGCTTCATAAACCGTAATGATCTCAGAACTTTGAAACTCATACATGCAGCGCTTCCAACCATCCCTTAAGCATGCATAATTAAATTTCCTATTCAATTGTTATCATCAACAATGAAACAATATGTTCTTTTGAAGGACCAATCAAAACACAACAAAAAAAAAATTAAATCTTTACTAATAAAGTTTAACTTTGAGAAACAACACCAAAATTTTTATGAATGCAAAAACAAAAACATAGTAAACACAAAAATGATTGCTATAGTTTGAGGCTTTGGTAGGGACTAATAATATTATCCATTAAAAGGATATCATAAAAACGAAATCATCTTGTCAATTTAATGCATGCACCACATGCAAACAAATCCTTAAACTGGTGGCGTGCTTTCAAACTTTTTTAGTTATAAGCGCACTCCATACACGAGTCCCGTCAACTTTAATTTTTAACTATAAGCGCACTCCATACACGAGTCCCGACAAATTTAATTTTTAATTATAAAGCACACTCCATACATGAGGTTGAATTAAAACAATGACTGGCCATTTTTAATTATAAATTTAATGTCTTGAAATCCCATGAGGTTGAATTAAAATAATCTCCCAGAAATGTTCACCATGGCGAAACCGATAGACGATATACTGATTAACATTGCACGCATTCGAGGGCCACTGAAATGGCGGGTGATTGCAGAGATTTGAACAGGTGCTCTGATGTATTGGCACCCATGACAGAAGAGTCATTGCCCACACCCCCTTGTGCCATTATAGTCACCACTCCTCACTCCTGATCGGGTCGACGTTACCTTTTCTGTGACTTATCTACGCTTGTTTTTTTTGACAATCTGGCCTGTCTCTCAGCGGTTGGTATGACTCTTTCTCTATGTTCTTTCTACCATCCATAGTTTTGGTTTTGGTGCAATCATCAGTGGGATCATCGATCTACCCCTGTACCTTGTTCTATACCTTTGCATTTTGAACTGTGCACCTCTGCAGGGTTCCTTCAGACAAACTACTGGGATACTGTGCTGACTACAGTAGTGGAACACGTTTTCGTTCTTTCCTTTCCCCGTGACTGATAGATTCGATAGGTTGGACTTTTTCTTCTGCTTTCCCGAGTTTAGAGCTGTTCAATACCAACCCACCGTTTAGCTGGGACGTCTAAGTTCTAGTGTGTTCTAGTGATCCCTTGGAGGAGGGCGACTCTTTCTAGTACTTTTCCCTTTTGTGTTTCCTGCTCTTGCTGTGTTTTTTGTCTCTGTCTCTGCACTATTGTCCCCACCCTATTTTACTCTGATCTGTCTTCCTGCACAGTCTTCTGACTTATTAAACTTGGTCCCGGTCTGTCTCCACTGACCTTTTTGTATTCTCCCGATACCTCTCACTCTCAGTTCCCTGGCCCACCTACTCTCCTTCACGCAGTTTCTTCTGCTTTTTCTAGCGAATCGGTGGGTCGCCTGAATCCCCAACATGGACTCATGGACTCACCCACTGCTGCAATCTTCCGATGATCCCTACTGGCATCAGAAGGGACTCTTTGAAAATGTTGATGCACTCATTTCAAACTCGCAGCATTTTCCCTCCAAACCTCCTTTTACAAATAACCTCGCTTCTCCCGTTGTATCCCCTGTGATTCAGTATTGCCAATCTGGAGAAGATCCTCAGGCCTCTGACAGATCCTATCCTGATCCCTATGTCCCCCACATTATCAAAAATCCTGCAAATAGTAGAAAAGTTTGGAAAGCTAAAAGGAAGTCGGCTCGACTGATCCTGGGCAACGGTGTTGGTTTGGAATATTTGTGTAAAATGTCTACATGTGATCTGGTCGGCAGGATCTCATATAAGAGTTTGAACCCACTGCCACTGGAGGATTGGATAAAGAAAACTTGGTGTCCTCTTCTTGGTTACTCGTCGGAGGTTCAATATCTAAAAAAAGGTTGGTTATGCTTCCACTGTAACTCACCATCTGATGCAACTGTTTTACTGTCTTCTCATTGGACCTTGGGCGGTAGTAGTCTTATGATCAAACGCTGGAGGCTGGCGTTCAATCCAAATACCAATTATTTTACACACATACATCTTTGGGTGCTCCTTCCGGGACTCCCATTGCACTTATGGAATGAAGGACCCCTGAGAGCTATAGGTAACTCCTTAGGAAGTTTTATAGCTCTGGACACAAAGACTCTCAACAGCCCACTGAGGACAATGGGAAAAGTGTTGGTTGAAATAGATATTACTGCAGGGTTGCCTGAATCCTTGGTGATTGACTGGAGGGGTCGAAAGATGCTACAGAAGTTGGACTATCTTGGGATCCCCTTTCGTTGTAATCTTTGCCGGGAAACTGGACACCTTCGCAACTCCTGTCCAGGTAAACCTCCTCTAGAATCGTCGACTGAAACTGAACTCCTCCTCAACCCACTAGAGTATCCTTCTATCGATCCTACACTAGCCTATCTGGAAGTTCCTTTGGACTCCTCCGCTCCTCCAGATTCCACTGCTGAGGCATCCCGACGGTCCACATTGAAGAAGCTCTGCCCCGCTCTCTACTCTTCTCTCACTTTGACTGAGAAGGAATCCATTGAAAGCTACTCATGGCTCACTCCTCTTTCTTCATCTTTGCATCCAACTCCAGAAGCCGCGCAGATCCCTCTACCCGCATACATACTCTCCTATGCCCCTGAACCCTCTTCGAATCCTCGTTTAGCTACAGACCCTTCAAACCCTGCCCATCTTCCGACCCTGTGGACCTCATCAAAGCTGCATGTTCCCTCTAGCTCTCAACCCACCATTCCGGAGCCAAACCCTACTTCTTGGGCGATTCCCGGATACAACCAGCCCGAGCAGGGAATTGATACTCAATTGGAGGAGTTATTTACTTCGACTACTTCACCGGTGCATCATGGTTCCATACAGTCAGAGCGGATGGTTACTCCACTAGTGGAGGACTTAAATATAACTTCACATTCTTCATTTCTTCCAGCAAATACAGTGCATCTCCCGATGTACCGTGGCAAAGAACTCCTCTTGCCAAAATCTGAGGTTGGAGCCTCATCCTCTCTGCCTTTGGACAGGGAGGCCAAGTCATTTGCCTGGTCGCGAGGAATCAACACTGAGCTCTCCCCTCTCCAGACCAGAAGTTCCAGGAAAAAAAAGGAAATTTTGAGCTCGCAACAATCTGACACAGCTCCTTCTTCACTCGACAGCAAAGCCCTTAGAGCATTGAAAGCTTTGGCTCGTTCCAAGTAATGTTAGTTCTCTCCTTGAACATATGTGGGATAGGAGGTATGCTCAAGTCAGCCTCCTTTAGAAGATTACTAGAGTGTTCAAAGCCTGATGTCCTATTTCTCCAAGAAACTCTCTCGGATGACCAAAAAGCCAGAGATTTTGTGCATTCTTTTCGTCCTTCGTGGGTCTCTGCTGCTGTAAATTCAATTGGATCGTCCAGAGGTCTGCTGGTGGAATGGGACCCCAGCCTCTTCCATTTGAGACCCTACATTTCTAGTGGGGGTATTCTGATCCTTGGTCGTTTCTTAGCGTCTAAGCAGGATGTTGCTTTATTGAATATATATGGGCCCTGTGCGGATAAACAACGCTTCTGGACAAATCTTGATTCAATTGGCCTTCTCTCCATCCTGAACCTCATCATTGGAGGTGATCTTAATCTAATACTTTCGGCTGATGAAAATTGGGGTGGTACCTTCCTGCCAGGCCCCTCGGAAGATTTCCTCAAAAGGATCTTTGATCAAAACAACTTGATCAATGTTCGACCCTGTCGACTAACTCCCACATGGAGAAATGGGCGGTTTGGACCTACTGCGATTGCCAGAAGACTAAATCGCTTCCTGGTTGCTGAAAGTATTGTGTCCACATTGGGATTTCCTTCTTCATGGGTCGAGTTTCCATTTGTGTCAGACCATGCACCTGTTCTTCTTCAACTAAGGCTTCCTGTTTTACACCCTTCTCCTCCTTTTAAATTTAATCACCACTGGCTATCGGTCGAGGCTTACTCCGAATTAGTTCATATGGTCTGGAGAGATCCATGTTTCCAATCGAAAGTGAATCCTCAACGACGCCTTATTTGGAAACTTAAAGATCTCAAATCCAGATCCAAGGATTGGTTCCATGATTTAAAAGCTAAGCAAAAATTGAGTTTAAACAACCTGGAATCGGAAATCTCTCTTCTCATTCACTCCTTGTCCATAGCCGCACTGACTCTGGAGGAGTCGGTCTCCCTTAAACAGCTTGAAACAAAAAGATATTCCCTTCTTCTGGCGGAGGAGAACAGCTGGAGATTACGCAGCCGTGAGACATGGTTAAACTGTGGTGATACTAACTCAAGATACTTTCATAATGTGGCCAGTTTCAACAGAGACAAAAAGATTATTTGGTCGATTAAAGGCAGAGATGATGAAATACTCAGTGGCCAGAGGGCTCTCCAGGAAGAGGCGGTTTCTCATTTCAGTGGCCTTTACAAAAAATCTACTAACCTTGATCTCCGGGGGATGGTGTCCATGGCCAACCTCTTTCCACGTTTTGTCTCTGATATTGAGGCAGCCGAACTTTACGAACCGGTTACCCTGGCCAAGTTAAAACATATTCTGGCCAATTTCAAAACGGAAAGAAGTCCCGGACCAGATGGCTGGTCGACTGAATTTTTTTGTTATTTTTTCGACCTTGTGGGGTCGGACCTCCTCCAGATGGTGGAAAATTCCCGGATCACTGGCAAGATTGTGGGTAGTCTTAATTCTACATTTATAGTTTTGATTCCAAAAGAAAGTAACCCACTATCATTCGGTGATTATCACCCGATTTCCCTCTGTAACCTTATCTACAAGTTAATCTCCAAGGTTATATCGAACCAGATCAAGCCATTCCTTGAAAGAAGTCTCTCAGTCGAGCAGTTGGGTTTTTTGCAGGGCAGAAGGATACAGGACGCGATTGGAGTTGCTCACGAAGGTATCCACAGCATAAAAAAGTATAATTTAAAAGCCCTGGTTATGAAACTTGATCTCAAACAAGCTTTTGATTGTGTTAATTGGGAGTTCCTAAGATTGATTCTCTACTCAGCTGGGTTTGGGGACTTGTTCATCGATTGGATTATGTCCTGTGTTTCTAGCTCAAATTTTGTTGTCCTGATTAATGGCGAGGCTTCCAGATTTTTCAAAAGTGAGAGAGGGCTCCGACACGGATGCCCTCTCTCTCCATACCTCTTTATCCTAATTATGGAGGCTCTCAGCCTACTTCTCAACAAAAATTTCACCGAGCTCCACATCTCCGGCATTAAAGTCTCTAAGTTTATAAAATTGGTACATCTCTTGTTTGTTGATGATGTGCTTCTCTTCTCCAAGGAAGATTTACCTGAGTGGCTGATAATCCTTGAGGTACTTCAGCTATTCTGTTCCGTCTCAGGGTTATCCATAAATTCTTCTAAATCCTCCGTTCTCTACTGGGGTCTTTCAGAAACTGAACTGCTCACTCTCAAGC
The DNA here is from genome assembly GCA_032191745.1 of Picea mariana. NCBI lineage: Eukaryota > Viridiplantae > Streptophyta > Pinopsida > Pinales > Pinaceae > Picea > Picea mariana. The sequence goes on along the minus strand of JASDQU010435555.1, from coordinate 61,030 downwards.
ACACATTCCCCTATAACCTTGTAAATCTGAGTGATGGATTCAAGTATCTCAGATTCCAGTTAAAACTGGGAGCCTCCTCTCCGAATGACTGGAAATGGTTGGTGGCACAATTCGAAAGAAGGATATATTTTTGGTGCAACAAATGGTTGTCCCTGGGCGGTCGTTACATCTTGGTCAAGTCGGTTCTGGAATCTCTTCCTGTTTACTGGATGTCTCTGGAAAAAATTCCAAACAAAATCTTTATACTTACGGAGACTCATTTTTAATTTTCTTTGGAATAGTCATCCGGGCCATTATCGATTTCACCTGTGAAACTGGGCCGAGCTGTCTAAACCTCGGAGATATGGGGGCTGGGGGCTCATGAACTTGCCTTTGTTCAATTCGGCCCTCCTGGCGAACTCTTTTTGGAGAGTTGTCTCCATCAACAGTATCTGGCACCGCATAATCGCTGACAAATACCTGGGTTCCAGGCCACTTGCTTGCTGGATCCGTAAGCCTGTATTTCAGCTGAGATCGGTATCTTCTTTCTGGAAAGGATTGGTTACTTCAATTCCTGTTATTATCCATTGGCTTGTGTGGAAACCAGGAGAAGGCTCTAAGATTTGCATAGGATGTGACAAAATACTCGGACTGGGCGACAGGTCCCTCCTCTCCTCTGAATTGAGGTCTCTTCTTCGGCAACAAAATATTACTCATCTAGCCCAGATCAAATTACAAACAGGCTACCACACCCTCCCTGACAGATGGCTGGGAAGTGGGGATATACACCTAAGTAATCCGTTAGTTGGTGAGTGGAATCATTACATCGTGGCCCTCAAAGAAGCAGGTATTACACTTTCATCTTGTTCTGATACTCTTTGATGGGCCAGTGGAGATGCCACGGGAAACTTGACTGTTAAGAATCTCTATGATGCTCTTCTCAAACAGAGGTTTATGGATGTGGATCATTCTTGGCTTTCACTCGTTTGGCACTGGGAGATCCCTCTTAAGATTAAATTATTTATATGGCTCGCTGGTAAGGATAAATCGCTTACCTGGGATATGCTTCGCCGAAGGGGATGGGAGGGGCCTAGCATTTTCCCTCTCTGTTGCAGAGCGACCGAAGACATTAACCACTTATTGGTTCATTGCCCCTTCACTCAGACGGTGTGGTCACTAGTTCTCATTCATCTTTCGTTGCAGTTGAAATGGAGCGGCAACACTCTCTTTATCATCTACACCCGGTGGCTGGAACAACCCACAGCACCAAATTCTTTACCGACACTTGTATCCTGGCATATTTGGAATGCCTGGAATTGTGCCATTTTTTATTCCCGTCCTCCCTCACTGCAATTGGTGCTTCATAAAATTTTGGTCACTTTTAACTGGAAACAGCCATCACAAAGATCTCTTAAACACAATGTATGTGCTTTACATGTTTTGGAGGGCTATACAGTTGCTTGTTTCGATGGTGCTGCTATGGTGAGTGGAGGCTGTTGTGGGGCCGGGGGCTTTTTCAAAACTCACCCTTCCAGGATCACTCTTTGGTTTTTAAATTGTGGCGTAGACACTAATAATAGAGCAAAGCTATTGGGCTTATGGGAAGCCCTCTACCTTGCCTTCTGTTGGTCCATTAGCCACCTCCACGTCCTTGGTGACTCGCGTATTATCATTGATTGGATTTCACAGAAGTCAAAGTTACAAACAGTCCACAATGATAGCTGGAAGGATAAAACTTTGGAGCTGGAAAAAACTTTCACTGACGTCAACTTTCATCATATCCCTAGATATCTCAATAGAGAGGCAGATGCCCTCTCTAAAAGGGCCTTAAAGGGAGCTGTCGGTCGACTCACGATATTTCACCGAGATAGAGGGATAGAGAGTCCTTCCACATCTATAAATGTTTTTGAATGATGTGGGATGAAAATCCTTATTCTGTTGATGGTTGTGGATGCATTGATTACTATTTATATCTTTCCTTTTTAGGCTGTTCTTCATTGACTGTATTAGATGGTTTTGGTTTATTCCGGCTAAGTAGGTTTACCGGACTTTGGTTTGGCGAGCAGCTTAACATTGTAAAAAATTTATACCTTATATAAATTGGAGCAATTTTCTCTTGGAAAAAAATAATCTCCCATTTACTGTGGATGAGATATATATCGATACACATAGTAAAATTAGAAGAGCAACATTGGTGGTTGATATTCTCACCATTGAAGACTAGCTAGAGCCACTCCCACCAAAACTAGGAGAGTGGATGGCGTCAAAATCATCGTTGGCATTAAAGAAGAGTGTGTATCACAATTTTTATAAGATTATAATATGGAAATTAGTTACCCATCGATCCAAAACACAACATGAAGGAACCATCGCAAAAGTAGAAGGTAATGCAATTGATATCAATTAATGCATATCAAAATTTCACAACAATGACAAATGGGGATGACATTGTTATACATATATATTTGTTTCTCTCCTTAATGTTGTTGCAAAGAAACTAGTCGATGATTATCTGCCCTTAGCTTCTGCACATGGTTATTGAGGTTCATTAATATAATTAATTGATAATAAATTGAATACTTTCATTTCATATCTATGCCAGAACATTGCATGGGATTTCGTTAAATTAAAAATGAAGCAATCTTGCATGGCCTCTTCAGTTCGGTTGTATAGTCAGTAATTTTCCATTCTTATGTTGGGAACAGATGGTCAGTTGATTGAGGAAATCAAGAGATATAGGTGAAATTGAGAAAGCAGGCAGATGGAGATGCAAAATGATAGGTGGAAATACATAGAGACCAGTGTCGATCCATATTAATTATGGATTTATCATGAGCCCGAGGGGTATCAAATCCTATGAGATGAAAACCTTTCCACAATCTTTGTGCCCTAAGCAAATGTTTTCACCTCTATGGATATGATGCCTCTCAATGCATGATATTTATGGACTTAATATGGATATAATGTGGTTCTTAATA
>JASDQU010435555.1:0-57973 GCA_032191745.1 Picea mariana | reverse complement strand
GCATGTAATTCTATGCAATATAACCAAGTCATATTGCAAAATAACAAGTGGAAAATACCATGGATATAACTAATTCATATGTTGGCTACTATGAATTAAGATTTGATGGTTAGAATCCAAAAAATATTTAGAAGTTTTACCTCTTTGATTGCTAGTGGATAGATCACTCATTCGCCATCAAAGATGACTAGCTATGACTCTATATGCTAGTGGACCTTTAACTTGTGTTGTTGGCCCTAGAGCTATAATTGAGGCTATAGGAGGCTCTACATCTATGCTTGCAACTAGATCTATTGGATATGGTGCTAGATTCGGTACTCGATTTGGATATGTTATTGGTGGTAGGTCACTTACTAGGTAAAAGTGAGCTTATAGGTAAAGTTAGAATGAGGGGAAATTAATTTTACTCAACCACCTCATTGTGCATCTGTCATCATGTGGGCCAATATCTACGTACTTTGTGACACTTTGGTTACCATTTATTCCCTTTTTAAAAAGGGCATAACTTCCACATTTGAAGTCCATTTTCAGTGTTGTTTTTCTGTAAACAGCCTATTTTTTTTTCGAGCTTTCGATCTAGACAATTAGTTTCAATTTTTGAATACATATTATTTGTATATTTTAATATGGCTTCTCCAAGTGTTTTTTTTTTATTACCAATACCAACTACTTCTCATGGAAATTCCATATGGAGGATGCATTAAGAAGTAAAGAATTGTACCAGATTACCTTGGGAAAATAAAATGTCCCCACTGATGATGAAAAAAAATCCAAAACGGATAATAATAATGACAAAGCCTATGGACTAGTTGGAATTCCCATCTCTCCTTATTTGCAATTTCACCTTCAAGTAATTGATAAACCAAATGAGTTATGGGCTAAGATAGAAGCCATATTTGTTAAACCCAATGTAATTCAATCCCACTAGCTTGAATAATAATTAATCTCTTTAAATCCTAATGATTTCACTTGCAATGAAGATTAATTATCTAAGTTCAAAACACTCTGACTTTTACTTAATGAATGCAACATATATATGATGGATAAACATTGAATATATCTTATTCTTGATAATATTGGTAGAGAATATTCTATCTTTATATCTAAATTCTATGTCACCAAAGAAGCTCTAGGAATTCTTATCAATATCCCACTCTTCTGTATTTTTTTGATTCTCTGATTAGAAAGTAAGATAATCTCTTGTGTATTGTAGTTATCAACAATATAGGTGCATCTAACAAAGCCTTAGTGACCTAGAAGAAATACAAAATGAAGCATCCAAACAAGCAACATCCTTGCAACAACAACAAGAAAAGCAAGGGTAGAAAACTCTCTCAACCAACTTCTACTCCCAATGGTGACAAAGGATCAAAAACAAAAAGTAAGAATACTGACATGCATTGAAATTTTTGTGGGAAGGATGCTCATCTGGTGTCTAAATGTTTTAAAAAGATGGAGGCCTTAGAAGAAACAATGGAGAAGCATAACATGAATCTTGATTCTTCTTCTTCTAAATATTATTCTCATGGACATGCACTTTCTTCTTCTAGTTTCTCCTTCAATGCAACATTGACGTCTTCTTTTGATGAGTGGCTTATTGATTTTGGAGAATCTTATCATATAGATATGGATAAATCCATGTTTTCTACTCTTAATAATTGTAACACCAAACAAATATGATTTGGATTATTTTGAGAACAAAATGAAGGTAGAGATATAACAATGAAATATATAGAGATATTGTAATAAATACAGAGATATAGTAATGCAAATTTTTTATTAATGAGAGAAATGTATAGAAACTATAATATTACAGAGTGAACTACTCGCTAGAATGGTGGAATCTTATCTTCGCGAAGAGAGGTGATGGATACACTCATTCATAAGAATATTATGTTTACAATGAGGCTCAAAAGTCATTTTTAAGATAAAATAAATTCCAAAACCCTAACCCTGGAAGATGAAACACCAAAAGGTTTGTGGGCCCTGATGGGGGTAGTTGATACGTCAACTTCCCAAGGGCGTAACTTTTTCATACGATATTTGTTTGGGGCATTCAATACCTCATAGGAATGCTCTATAAGAAAAGTAAAAATTATGTTGGGGGTCAAGGAATGTTGTTTTCAACCCCTAACCCCCCAAAAGTCCAAAAACATTTTGTTTAGGGCCTCAAAATGGCCCCAAAAGTTTGGGACACAAAAAACTGTAAAAATTTGCCAAAATGGAAAACTGATCTTTGAGCCAGTGGACTAGGTGGGTGGCCACCAATATATGTTTGGATCACTCCTCCCCCCTTAGGAATAAATGGTCTCCATTGTGTCAAGTTCCCATTGTATATGGGGAATATTTTGTTGAATCAGAACCTTGGTGAGCTGCTTTCCTTGCTGCATAAGTTGTCTTGCTTAGTTTGTTGAAGGTTGTCCTGAACCTGTTGCTGGAGGGTTTGGGTATGTTCAACCAATATAGCTGCATGATCTTCCTAAATGTGGTAGGACTCAGTCGGTGATGATGCAACATGAAGAGTATGAAGGGATCTAATATAACGTTTCTTGAATGGGTAGTGTGGAGGCCCTCATGTGGGTGTAGTAAGAATATCTTTCTGCTCTTCTACAATCTTATCGATCTAGTTCTGTTGAATAGATAGGTCTTGGGCCGAAGATGTAGTGATTGCAGTTTCCTTCTATTTTCCTTCTGACTGGATTTTGAAGAGGATAAACTTTGTGGTATGAGAGGTTACTTTGTGACACTTTTTTTCGGGATAGTAGTTGAAAGTACCTCTGGTATCCTATAGAGATGCCCCCCCATAGTAATAATGACACTACGGGGTCGAGACCCATAAAAACATGACGCTTCCACATATATTATTGGCCTAATAGAACATCATAAACTTCCAATGGGGAAACATCACAAAATACCTCATCCTTGAAGGGATTGATGCCATAGATCAGGAGACATTGTTGGTTGACATGAAGATCTCATCCCTTGAGAAGCCACTCGATGTTGTATGGTTGCGGGTGTGGTTTTTTTTGGCAAATCCAACTGCTTGGTGACCTCTACTGGGATTAGGATCTTTTGGTTTCTACTATCAATAATAAAATTCAGTGGGGTCCCCTTCACCCACATATTTGAATGGAAGAGGAACTCCCTCTCCTTAGGATCCTCTATCTCTTCTGGTTGGATTGTTGTTGTTGTGACAATGGTGGTGGGTTCTACATCACTTATCTATCTAATTTTATTATTATTTGAATAAGTGTCTGATTCGCGGTTGGGAACTGTTTCTTTGAGCTCGACTAATAATTATTGTTTTGAGCAACATTCAACAGTGTTGTGCCAAGAGATTTTGTGGAAGTCACACCACTTCCCAGTGTCCTTCATATTTCCATTGCTCTTATTTTCCTGCGGCTTGGAATGGTTGTCTTGAGGTTGGATATTATGTGGATTAGGGTTTCATTTACCATTCTTTGGTTGTTGTTGATTTTCAAACCCAAATTTCAGCTTGTTCTGGTGCTCAAGTTTCTTATTGATTTTGACAGAATATCGATAAGCGAATCTGAGTGATGAGATGTCCAGAAACTCTATTTCGGTTTGGATGTAGTTGTGTAGAGCCCCGCTGTATTTTAGAATCAAATGTCACTCAGAGTATTTGATACCCAACTTGGTGTGCAAGGTATGGAAGGTGTTTTTGAACTCCTACATTGTTTGACCCCTCTCTTGATGCAACATGGTCCATATCATGTATTGATCATCATAGCTTCCCATAGGGTAATATTGTTCCTTGACCACATCCATAAAAAAATACCAAGTGGGCTCGACCCCAAATATTCCAGACTCCTCTCTCAAATTTTTCTCCAAGTAAGTTTCCCACCAATGTTTGACATGGGGAAGATCCTTAAGGAGCGCAAAGGTGATCTTTTCTCTGTCAGAAACATTGTGGAGAAAGAAATAACCTTCTAACATATTTAACCTCTTTTCCAAAGCATCTGCATTGATCTGAACTTCAAATATGGGAATAACGAAATTAACCTATACCTTGAATGGGGCAACGTCCCTAGAGAGATTTCTTGAAAAATGCACGCCTACTATTGTTGACAATCGTTGAAGGATTTGAGAAAAATTCTCAAACATCTTGTTCTTTTGTTGCGTGAGGGCTTCTGCGAGTAACAAATTGATGGGATAGTATGCTCCCTCATCTCTCTTTTATTACGCCATGGCAGGCGCTTGGGTTGGAGAGAGCATTTTTCCTCAAGGGAAATTAACTCGAGAGACAACTCTCTTTACCCTGACCTCATCGGGGACATGCACTAAGAAACAAAAAGGAGTAGCTTGGTCTGATACCACTGATCCAGATTATTTTGAGAATGAAATTAAGGAGGATATATAATAATGAAATATACATAGATATTGCACTAAACACAAAGATACAATAATGCACAATTTTTATTAATGAGAGGAATGTACAGAAACTGTAAAATTACAGAGTGAATTATTAGCTAGAATGGTGACGACTTATCTCTAAGAAGAGATGTGATGGATACACTCATTATCAAGAAGATGATGTTTACAATGAGGCTCCAAAGGCCTTTTTAACATAACGAAAATCCAAAAACCTAACCTCGAAAGATGAAAGGCCAAAAGGTTTGCGGGCCTCGATGGGGGTAGATGATACACCAAATTCCCGAGGGCATAATTTTTTCATACAATCTATGTTTGGGACGTTATATACATCTTAGAATGGTATATCCTAGAATAAAAACTTCCATCCAGGGTCAAGGTATGTAGTTGACAACCCCTTCCCCCCAAAAGTACAAAAAAATGTTGTTTAGGGTCTCAAAACGACATCAGAGGTTTGGGATTCGAAAAAATGTAAAAATCTACCAAAATAGAAAATTGATCTTTGAGCCAGTGGAATAGGTAGGTGGCCACCAATATCCGTCTATATCAAAATATTTTTTGTGATGATAGATCTCTCAGTGTTGTAGGGTTTAGAACAGTTAAGGTAGATAATTGATCCATATTATTTTCAGAACCAAATGAGAGCAGAGATATAATAAAGAAATGTACATAGATATATCAGATATCCAATAATATAACAGAAATATATGAGAGATGCAACCATAAACACAGAGATATAGTAATACACAATTTCTATTAATGAGAGAAGTGTACAAAACTGTAGAAATACAGAGTGACAAACTCGATAGAATGGTGGCAACTTATCACTAAGAAGAGATGCGACGACTACTCACATTCACAAGAAGATGATTTACAATGAGGCTCTAAAGGCATTTTTAACATAAAGAAAATCCAAAACCCTAGACCTAGAAGATGAAAATCCAACAGTTTTGTGGACCTCGTTTTGGGTAGTTTGGTGTATCAACTTCCTGGGGGTGTAACGTTACATATGATCTCTGTTTGGGGAAAACGATAGCTTGTTGGAAAGGTATCTATGATGAGATTAATTTTGGAGGCTCAATCATAGCCTTTGGTTACCATTGAGGTGCTCGATCCCAAAAAAACTTCATTTAGGCCCTCAAAATGGCCTCGAAAGTTTATGAACTGAAAAAACTGCTAAAAATAGTAAATTGCCAGAACACTGTTTGGAGGCAGTTGGGATAGGTAGGTGGCCACCGATATCCACCTGGATCAATCTATCCTTAGGAAGCAATGTTCTCTATTGTGTTGATTTCTCGGGGGAAAGGGAAAAGCGTTTACTGAATCTGCATCTTGATGAGTTGCTTGCCTTGTTGGAGAAGTTGCGCTGCTTAGCTTGTTGAAGTTTTCATGAACCTATGTCTGGATGGGTTGGACCATTTTAAATAGTCTGGATACATGAGATGCCTTTGTGCAGAAGGAATATTTACACTTTACTGCAATCTTGTTGACCTGCTTCTATTGGATAGAAGGTGCTTGGACATAGGCTGGAGTGGTTGTAGTGTTCTTTTGTTCACCTTTTGAAAATATTTTGAAGAAGATGAATCTTGTAGTATGAGATACTACCATGCGAAACTGTTTAGGTGGGACAATAGTTAGAACTACCTTTGGTATCATGTAGATATGACCCCTTAGAGTAACAATGACACTACGGGGTCGAGACTCATAAATAACATGGCGCTTCCACATATATGGCTGGCACAAGAGAACATGACAAACATCCAGCGGGGAAACATCACAAAACACCTCATCCTTGAAGGGTTGGATTACATATAACAATCAAAACTATTTACTGACACGAAGATATCGTCCTTGGTGAAGCCACCCAATATTTTATGGCTGCGAGTGTGGTGTTGTCGACAATCCTAACTTTTTGACAACTTCTGCTGAGATGAGGTTCTTCTGGATTCCACTATCATTAATAAAATGCAGCCTGGTCCCCTTCACCCACATCTGTGAATGAAAAAGGCATTCCCCCCCTTCAGGATATGTTGGCTCTTCTAGTTGAATTGTTGCGGTCATGACAATAGCAGTGGGATCTATGTTGATGATCAATCTTCTACCAATATTTTTTGAATCAGACTCTGAATCAGGGTTCGACTCCTTGTCTTAGATCTCGACCACCAATGACTATTTTGAGAGACATTAATTGGTGTTATTCCAGGGGATTTTGTGGAAATCTCACCATTTTCAAGTGTCCTTCATCTTTCTGTTACCCTTCTTTTCCTATGGCTTGGAGTGTTTTTATGAAGGATGGTTGTTAGGGTTGTCTTTACCATAATTTGGTTGTTGTGGATTTGCAAACCCAAACTCTCACTTGTTCTGGTGATTAAATTTCTACTCGATTTTAACAACATATCAATAACCAACACCGAGTGATGAGATGTCCAGAAACTCCATTTTAGTTTGGATGTATATGTGTAGAGCCCCACAGTATTTCAGAACCAGATTTCGCTCAGAGTCTTTGATACCCAACTTGGTGTGCAAGGTATGAAAAATATTGGTGAACTCTGACACTACTTGGCTGCTCTCTTACCGTAGTGTGGTCCATCTCATGTACTAGTCGTCATAGTTGCCAATAGGGTAATATTGTTCCTTGACTGCATCCCCAAAAAAATCCCAAGTGGGCTTGGCCCCATATATTCCAGACTCCTTTGTAGAACTTTTCTCCCAGTAAGTTTCCCACTAATGTTTCACATGGGGGAGAGACTTATGGAGTGCGAAGGTGATCTTTTCCTTGTCAGATAAATTATGAACATAGAAATAACCTTCTAGCAGATTTAACCATTTTTCTAGGGCATTCACATCTATCTTTCTTTCAAATATGGGAATGTCAAAATTAACTTGTAACTTGAAAGGTGAGGTTCTTCCAAAGTAGTTGCTTGATGAATATGTGTCTTCTTTTATCAGAAGGCATTGAAGGATGTGGGAAAATTTCTCCATCATTTCATCCCTTTGTCGCGTGAGAGCTTGCTCAAGCAACAAATTAATAGAATCGTTTGCTCTGTCATTTTTCTTTTCTTCCACCATGGAGGGTTTCTTGGAAGTGTGAGAGATATTTTCCTTAATATAGATGAGATCGAGGCACAAATTTCTATACTGAGACCTCATCGGGGACATACACTGAAAAATGATCAAGAGCAACCTTCTCTGATACCACTCATTTAGATTATTTTCAACACGAAATGAGAGTGAAGATATAATAAATAAATGTACAGAGATATCTCAAATATCCAATAATATAAAAGAAATATATGAGAGATGCAACCATAAACACAGAGATACAATAATACAAAATTTCTATTAATGAGCGAAATGTATAAACTTGTAGAAATATAGAGTGAAAGACTCGGTAGAATGGTGGCAACTTGTCTCTAAGAAGAGATGTGAGGACTACTCACATTCGCAAGAAGATGATTTACAATGAGGCTCTAAATTAATTTTTAACATAAAGAAAATCCAAAACCCTAACCCTGGAAGATAAAAAACTAACAGTTTTGTGGACCTCGTTTTGGGTAGTTTGGTGTATCAACTTCCCAGGGGCCTACCTTTGGCATACGATCTCTATTTGGGGCGCACGATAGCTCGTTGGAAAGGTATCGATGAGAAGATTCATTTTTGGGGCTCAATCAAAACCTTTGGTTATCATTTAGGTGCTTGATACAAACAAAACTTCATTTAGTCCCTCAAAATGGCCCCGAAAGTTTAGGAACCAAAAAACTGCTAAAAATAGTAAATTGCCAGAATCCAGTTTGGATAGGTGGGTGGCCACTGATATCCACCTGGATCAATGATGGTTATTTCAATTTTTTATTATATGTTCCAATTCTTTCGTGCAAACTTATGTCATTATATCAAATCACACAATTAGATGAAGGTAAAACAACAGATTTTTCACGACACCAAATTGATTAGGGATTTAAAGGATATTAAGCATGTCTTGGCCACCAAATTTTTTTATGATATTACGAGGATGTACAAATTTTACAACTTTGATCATAAAATTTTCTATCATTTTTTGTTGCTCATAGAAATGAATTGAGAAATCTATGATATGAGAAGTTTTCCATCTAAAATATCACTCATTGCATCATTTATGTAATCAAAATATGGTGGTTGGTCACATTTCTTGCAAAGATGGTATTTATGCCAGTTGTGTTCTTGGTAACATCATCATGATGGTTTTAACAAACATGCCTTTGCCCCTTTGTATCTTGTTCATAATGATTTCTGTGGTCTTCTTTATTCTTCTTCTTTCTCTAGATGCAATTAATTCTCATCTTTCATTGATGAGTTCTCCATATGCAATTGGGTTTACTTATTAAAACTTAAGAGCCAAGTTTTTGAGATGTTTTTGGCTTACAAGGTCGTCGAGAAAAACAATCTGGAGATCAATCATGAAAAGTTAACAACATATAATGGTAGTGAATATGTGAACAACAAATTTACAACCTACTACACTCCACAAGACATTCAAATGCAATATAATATTCCATATACACCACAACAAAATGGTGTTGCTAAGAGAAAGAATCATGCATTAAAAGAAATGACTAATTGTATGATCGAATCTAAAGTATAAAGTCTTCATTATTGAGTGGAAGTCATCAATTGAGCTAATTACATAGTAAATCACACTCCCACAAAGGATTACAAAATATAACACCTAAATAATCGTGGACTAAAATTAACCTAGATGTAAGCCACTTCTGTGTATTTGTAGTGAAGCATGGGCTCACATTACTCATGAAAAAATGAAAATCATTACAACCTAACAGTGAGAAGTTTATTTTGGATATCCTAAAGATGTTAAAGGTTACCAACTTCTTCAACCTCATTCCAATTAAATAATTATTGGAAGAGATGTTCAATTTGATGAAAATATTTTGGAGCCTAATTGGATGTTTGTTCCATCTTAGGTCATGTTTGTACCATCTTCCATTTCTATTTTTATTTGATGATAACGAGGATGAAAGTCCACCTCCCCCTACTCACCGAGATGATTCAATTGAACATAAACATGAACCTACACAGATAACACCACTTCTTAGATAGATTTGTTCAACACAAGAAGTAGTTGGTGATCTTTCATATCAACGAGAGACACATTCATACTTCTAGGGAGCCTCGTCTTTTTTTGGTTCAAACTATACTTGGGATCTTATATCTCTCTTAATTTTTTATTTTTTTTCTTGTCAAAAGAAAATGACAACATAACAAAAAATCTTGTGGAAACCAAGAAACACTCTCTTCAATTTCAGAGAGGTCGTACTCCTCCTGCTTATTCTGAGGCCAACTATTTTTCCACTTGTCTAAATTTAAGCAAATCGTTGCATGGTAATATAATATTATATTACTTTCATTAAAATGTGTGTATGGTAAATTTTAATTTGGTTTTTGTTCCCTATATAATGCTAGAGAAGGTTGTGTCTCATTCTGCAGAATGCGCCTTACCTGTAAAATGAGAGGAGATCATTAATGAATCCTCTTTCCTGCACCATGTGCACACAAATCCTTAAACTTGAGTCTTACTTTCAACTTTTTAGTTACGTCAAAAGGTGTACATCTATTGATTATGGGCACATTTAATAGGTTTTTAGTTCTTAATCAGTTTTGTATGGACAAGATTAAATATTGATGGAATATTCTTAGTAGTCCCAATAAATCAATGGTTGTGATTTCAACCACTAACTTCCTCACTATTATAAAGACATTAGTTTACATGTTTATTTTTTTACTTTTACTTAATCATATTTAAAATTTACTACGGTGGCTAGTTGATTGCCACGTATGAGTGATTAGGGTTTCATTTTCTAGGCCAACCTAAACCTTTGGCCTTCACTAGCCACATTCTGGACAAACTGCCTCCTTCCAACCAACTCCTTCCGACTCCTTCCGTCCACCACTGAGCCGTTTCTCTTTCCCAACGGTTTAGGTTTTGCAAGTCTTCCTTTCGACATTCACCAGCCACGAATTTGTGGCTGTGCTAGTTATAAGAACATTCCATACAACTTTAATTTTGTGGTTGTTGGTCAAACTTTTTCCAATTCTTCCATTTTCAATTATAAATTTAATGTCTTGAAATCCCACGAGGTTAAATTAAAACAATCACCAACGATTTTCATTTATAAATTTAATGTCTTAAAATCCCACGATATTGAATTAAAACAATCACCCATTTTAGAGAAAACATTTAGTGTGGAAGAGATAGATAGAGAAAATTAAATTGTCATGATCTGCCAAATAATGACCAGAATATTAATAAAAGATATATTAATAAAAGAGATTTGAACCTCATAATTTTTTTTACACTAAATGTACATCAATAATATTACTATTACATTATATTTCTACACAGTTTCTATACAATTATATAGTTGGATTTAGATCAACTTCTTCTAAACATAGAGAGAGGGGTTGAGAGAATCTCTCAACAACCTCTAACAAACTCAAACTAATTTTATTGTAAGCATTATTCCAACACCCTCCCATAATGCTTATATTATAAATATTATATCATAATTACAATACTCAAATTTCAACATAGATATTTGTCTTGATATGGTCTTCATCAACACTTCTATCCACTCTGAAATCTTTTGGTATACACTCTTTCTTCTCCATATCTTCGAGCTTCCCTTTCAACTCATTTAAGATAACAACACTTATGACCATCATTGAAACAATTATATAGGACACTGTTGGCATTGAAGAACCAAAGTACAACAAAAACTTCCATCTTTTAACAAACTTGTAGACATACTCAAACGAGTGATGAGTTCTTATAGCACCGAAGAATATTAAGAACTAGAAGCTTGAATTATTTGTTATATATAATTGGCTATGCATTATACATCTTTACATACAATGTAAATATAACACACACACTTTAGATCAAACCAACAAGAACTTGTCCACACTTTAAATCCTCAAGCACTTCTCTATACATGATAGTTGCTACAACCAACCGATTGTTTCTCAATTGAACTGACGATTCAACAATTACCGTGGGTTCAATGACCGATGATTGTTCTTCCTGTTGGGAGGCTTTCTACAGCAATTTGGATAGAGTAATTTTCACGTGAGCAACATTCTTCATCGTTACAATCTCTCTATCGACTCTCTCATACAATCCACACAATTTGTGGTCCTCTTCTGCAACGATGTGGTCCTCTTCTTTAAAAATTAATTCTAGAGATACACACACCTTCTTTTCTCATCGGACTTGGACATGTTGAAATGGTTGAAAACATAACCACTGGATTCTAGGAACAATCATCTACCTAAGCTTTGTTTTTGCAGATTCAGTGGTGTATGTGTCAATTCTGTTGGAGCATGCATAGGAGAGAATTTAATGATCAGTTAGTAATCTGTTTTGAGCTATGACTATAAACCTTGGCGTTATAAAACTGTAAAGTCTCCATTTAATGAATAACGAGAAGCATCAATACTTGTTTGGTGGATGTAGCCCAAAGTTTGGCAAACCACGTAAATTCCTGTGTTTTTTCATTTATCGTTTTGTTATTTGATATAATGTGATTTATTATATGTTGCGTAGTTGGATAGGTTTGTGGTTGACTGTAATAACAAGTGGTATCAGAGCCAGTCGAAGACTACTGAAAACCACAGAGAAATCCCATTTCTGCAGGCACTGGAGGAGCACGGGTCTCTTAGTGTGTGGGGAGCATTGGTTTCACACTCAGCACTGGTCTTTCCTTTCAAAGGGAGTGTTGTTTCACTACTGCCCTTACGCTATTTCGAATTTCAAAATCATCACTGGCCTCTCCTGTTGAAAGGTGCACTGATTGGGGATGATTCGGGTATGCATTGATGCTCTTATGGTTGATTAGTTCTCCCAATCGATTTCTCTCTTTGGTTATTTTTATAGTCAATTTTAGCCCATTTTCCAAAGAGATTCAATCAAAATTTCAGGAATAATTGATCTGTTTTCAAAGGTATAGGGGATGAGCTTCAGAATATTAGGTATTTTTCCAAAGCACTTATTGCTGGTAAACACAATTTCGCCACAAGTTTTCATTTAATTTTTTTCCAACAAGCTTCAAGGTAATTGGGTGTATGCGGAGGACAACACAGAGCCCTTTTTCACCCGATAAATTGTTGACAATCACAACATATGTCGACAATAAGTAATAATGGCATCAATCTGATAAGAGGAAGATAAGGCTGCAAAGATAAATATTGGTGAAGTGGGTAGGGAGAACCAATCTATAATCAACTTCTCCAATGTGGTGGAGGACCTGAACTGCATGCGCTTCCCAACCGATCATATTAAAGGAGCGGGTAATACTTGAAGCAACAAAGGCCGAGAAGTGCGAGAACGTCTGAGATGAAAAAGACTCAACGTGCCAAGTTTTAAATTGAGAAGTTCAATGGAAAGAATAGTTTTGAATTATGGAAAGTCAAGTTGCATGATCTGATCATGCAACAAGGCATGGTGAAGGGGCTTTTGGGAAAATCAAAGAAACCTGTGACCATTTTAGATGAAGAGTGGGAAGAGATCGATGTGAGAGCACATAGTTCCATACATCTTTGTTTGGCCGATGATGTTTTGTTGAACATTATTACAGAGAAGACAACAATCGGTTTGTGGATGAAGCTGGAAAGCTTGTATATGACGAAGTCCTTGACGGACAAGATCTTCCTGAAAAGACAATTGTATAGTTTGCGCATGAAGGAAGGTACGAAGATAGCTGATCATTTAAATACTTTTAATACTCTTTTAGTCTAGTTGACTAGCATGGGAGTGAAATTTGAATCTGAAAACAAGGCGATTACATTATTGTGCTCTTTGCCCGAGTCATGGGATCACTTTATTACCTCTATTAGTTTCAATTCAACAAAAAATATTAATTTTGATGTTATTATTGGATCTTTATTGTCTGAGGAAACAAGGAAGAAGTCCAATTTAGAAACCTCTACATCTGAGGTGATGGTGGTAAGAGGAAGACCTAAAGAAAGAGGACATGTTCAGAGGGATTTCTCTCGGTCAAAGTCGAAGGGAAAGAAGAGAAAGCTTAAGTGTTGGTTTTGTGGAAAATCTAGACACCTGAAGAAGGATTGTTGGAAAGAACAACAAGCCTCCAAAGAAGAGCCTCCAAAAGAGAGGAAGGAAGAAAATGCAACTGAAACAGTTTCAGCAACCAATTCAGGTATGGCTGATGAAGTTTTAACAATTGGTATTGTTTCATGTTATGATCAACATCAGTTATTAGATTCTGGTGCTTCAAATCACATGTGTCTTCATAGACACTGGTTTATTACTTACCAGTCTATAGATGATGGAATTGTTTACATGGGAAATGATATATCATGTAAAGTTTTGGGAATTGGTAGAATTCAAATTAAGATGTTCGATGGATCTGTTAAGATACTAACTAACGTGAGACATGTACCTAGTATTAGGAAGAACCTAATATCTTTGGGAGTCTTAGATACTGGAGGATATAAAAGTATTGTTCAAGGTGGAGTTATGAAGGTCGATAAAGGAATCCTACAGGTTATGAAAGCGACGAAGGTTGGAAACTTGTTTCTGTTAGAAGGAAGAAATGAGTCAGATCATGCGACAACTGTATCTAAGAATGACAGTGATTATGTCCGACTGGGGCATCAACGGTTGGGCCATATGCATGAAAGAGGATTGAAGGTATTATTTGGTCGCACGTTACTTCCTAGTCTAAAGTATTTAAAGTTAGATTTATGCAAGCACTATATTTATGGAAAACAAAATAGGCAAAGATTTAAAACCGGAAGACACACCAGTGAGGGAATCCTTGATTATATCCATTATGATGTTTGGGGACCATCCCCTACTATTTTGTATGGAGGATCATCATACTTTGTTACTTTTATAGATGATTTCTCTAGGAAGGTGTGGATCTATATGTTGAAAATAAAGGCTGATGTATTTACTATTTTCAAGTAGTTTAGAGATTTAGTGGAAAAAAACACTGGTAGGTCCATTAAATGTTTAAGAACTGATAATGGTGGTGAATGTACTTCAATGGAATTTGATAACTATTTCAAGAAGTTTGAGATTGATAGGCACAAAACTACTGCCTATACTCCTCATCAAAATGGTGTTTTTGAATGCATGAACATGACTCTTCTAGAAAGAGCAAGGAGTGTGCTTAGTAACACCAACTTGCAGTAGGAACTATGGGAAGAAGCAGTATCTACATATTTTTATCTGGTCAATCGATCACCATCAACGAAAATAGAGTGAAATAATCCTGAAGAGGTATGGATAGGTCACCCTTGTAATTATTCTAATCTTGAAGTTTTTGGTTGTGAAGCCTATGCTCTAATTATGAAACATCAACGTTCTAAATTAGATCCAAAATAAAAAAAGGCTTATCTTTGTTGGATATGGTGATGGTATTAAGGGGTACATGTTGTGGGATGCTACTTCCCACAAGATCATCATTAACAAAGATGTAATATTTGATGAATCATCTATCATCAAATCAGATGTAGATTTTCAAATGAAATAGGTAGAAGTACCTATGTATCAACAGATTCAGTTTGAAACTCGTTCAACTACAGATGGGACTAAACATGAACAAGTTTTTGAAGATGTTCATGAAGTGATTCTTGTAGAGGAAAGCATGGATGATGTTGACAATCAACAGATTGTTGATGAGCCACAAACTTCCCTAAGGAGGTCTACACAGGTAATAGTTCCTCCAAGAAGGTATGATGATTTTGTTTCATCAGTTTCTTTAATTACTAATGATGATGAACCTTCGTTTTATTAGGAAGATGTGGAGGGAATTAACAATGAAAAATAGAAAGAAGCAATGAATGATGAAATGGATTATTTAGAAAGGAATTGTACATGGGACCTGGTAGAACTTACAAGAGACAATAAAAATTGAGGTTGCAAGTGGGTCTATAAGTTGAAGAAGGGTGTTGATGATAAGGTAGAAAGTTACAAAGCAAGGCTGGTTGCAAAAGGATATTCTTAGAAAGAAAGTATTGACTTTCATGAGATTTTTTCACCAGTTTTTAAGATCGTATCAATTTGAATTGGGTTAGCATTGGTTGCCTTACTTGATTTGGAGTTGGAGCAGATAGATGTTAAGAATTCTTTCTTACATGGAGATTTGGATGAGGAGATTTACATGGAACAACCTTAAGGGTTCGTTCATAATCGCAATAAGAAATTTGTTTGCAGGCTCAAGAAATCATTGTATGGTCTGAGGCAGTCGCCCAAACAATGGTACAAGAAATTTAACTCTTTCATGATGAGACATAATTATACAAGGAGTGAGTATGATCATTTTGTTTACTTTAAGAAATTGAATAATGGCATATTCATTATCTTAGTATTGTATGTTGACAATATTCATTTAGCAAGAAAAATTATAACTGAGATCAATGGGTTAAAGGATCAAATGCTTAGGACGTTTGATATGAAAGATATAAGAGAAACAAAGCAAATTTTGGGCATGGAGATATTCAGAGACAGGAGGAAGGGAAATCTTTGGTTGTCACAATAGAAGTATGTTGAGAAAATACTTTTGAGGTTTGGAATGAATAGTTTGAAACTAGTTTCAGTCCCTTTCGCTTCCCATTTTAATCTTTCTTCAAGTTCATTTCCTATTACAAAACAAGAAAATGAATATATGTCTCGAATACCATATGATAATGTAGTAGGAAGTTTAATGTATGCAATGGTTAGAAAAAGACCATACATTTCACATGCAGTTGGGGTTGTCAACAGATATATGGAAAATCTAGGTAAAAAGCACTGGGCAATAATGAAATGGGTGCTTCATTATTTAAGGGGCACCAGTGATTACTGTATCACCTATAATAGTGGTTGTGAGTTAGTCTTTGGATATGTTGATTATGATTTTGTAGGTGAATTGGACAAGAGGAGATCAACTTCAGGATATGTCTTTACTCTTGTAGGTGGAGCTATTAGTTGGATTCCAAAGCTACAGAACATTGTTGCTTTATCCACTGCATAAGCAAAATACATAGCTGCTTCACATGTTTTCAAAGAGGTAGTTTGGTCAAAAGGTTTGTTTGGTGAGTTTGGAAGGATGCAGGACAAAGTAAATCTACTTTGTGATAGTCAAAGTGCTATTCACTTGGCCAATAATCTAGTCTACCATAGTAAAACTAAAAATATTTCTATTAAGTACCATTTTGTAAGACAAGTCATCAATGAAGGTGGATTTTCTCTTGAAAAAGTTCATACAAAAGAAAACTGCACAGACATGTTCACAAACTAGTACTTTTAGAGAAGCTACGATGGTGCTTGGCTTCTCTTGGCCTGTAGAAAAAGTGTTAGAATAAAATAATGAGCAAGGTATCAGATAAATTTGTTGTCAAGGTGGATATTTTTGAAATGGTTGACAACAAAACCTCTAGATTCTAGGAACAATCATCTACCTCAGCTCCGTTTTTGTAGATTTAGTTGTGTATGTGTCAATTATGCTGGAGAATGCACAAAAGAGCATTTACTACTCAGTTAGTAATATGTTTTGATCTATGACTGTAAACTTTGGCATTAACTACTCAATGGACATTAACCACCACCACCATCATCATATCAACAATGAACATACCTTTCAATATTATACATATATCAACAACAAACATACTTTATAGTAATATGAATCCACACATTAATATGTGAAGTTCTTTAAATACCACACATATAGACATACTTCATACCTTATTTATCAAACATGTTTTAAATCTTATGCATACATTTATGGATACCTTAAATGTTACACATATAATTACTATGCTCTCATTTATTAATAAATCTCTACTTCTTAATTTACAACTCATTTAATTTAAAATTATGCTTTTCATTAGAATTTTATTAACTTAAAATTTTTCAAAATGACATTAACTTAAAATTTCTCATTATTTTTAATTAAAAATGAATGAAAATTATTCCAAACTTACGTAGATTAATTAAAATGGAAATAAATCTTCCCACCATTTTGTCATTATCATTAACTTCAAAATTATTAGCCACTACACACATGAAAATAAACATTTCATCCTTGACATTTACATATCTAACATAGGAACAACCTATAATCAACATTTTGTCATTATCATTAACTTCAAAATGATTGACCACTCAAAGATGAAAATAAACATTTCATCCTTGACATTGACATATCTAATATAGGAACAACCTATAATCAACATTTAACATATGAACACCTTAGAACTTGTTATATAATTAGTTGGACATGGTGAGGTTTAATTATTTTTCAGAAATTTACTTTTAAATATTGAAATTACAAATTTTGTAAATATGTAATTTTGGAAATATTCAAGTATTTGAGATAGCATGGGATATGGGGCTATGAGATCATATGGTTATTTTGGTGGTTTTCCTCCTTACTTTGATCAAAATTCTATTGAATTTTTCATGGGCTATGAAACTATCAAGATGATTAAAATTGCAATTTGAGTAATGCAAAGTGGCATTTGAACAATTCATCATCAATCAAATTCCAATGGATATGGGGCAATATGAGTAGAGCATATCAAATTCCGTTTGAGATATTTAGTATAAAAACATTTTATAAGTGGTATTATCTATTTGATATGATCAATTTTATTTATATAAAAAATTTATTGTTCAAAATATTAAAGTGACAAATCACTACCCAAAATCTTGAATAAACTACCTATCATTTTAATTTTCTTTAATGGTTAAGGCTCAAGGTTTATCATTGGACGTTGGGGTTATACAATCATGTATCATCCATTGGACATTGTGCTTATACAATCCATGTTGTTGTAACTATCATTGGAATGGGATGATGGTGAAATTGCAATTTGTCATTACTCAAATTGAATTTTTGAATGCATATTTATACTAAGTAGCTATAGACTTCTAGAAAAAATTACCTTTGAAAATTATAAGACCTAAACAAAAATATATTTTAAATTTTTTTCTTAATATATCCCATATCCAAATCCATCTCACCCTATTTCATAAATATCTCCTTCCCTAAACTCTCATAAATAATCAATATTAGAAAGCAGTTGAAGAAACTATTAAAGAAAAACATTTACCTGATGGAATAATTTATGATAATCAAAGTGGAAATAAATATTAATATGTTTCCCCTCACTCCACTGTCATAAATAATAAATATGAGAAAGGAATTGAGGAAAACATTAAAGAAGATGGAAGTGGAAATACATTTTAATATGTTTGTCCTAACCTCTTATCAAACCCGAACATCATAAATTTATGAGTAATAAAAATTCCAAAAAAGTTTTCAAAATTTATGAGTAATCAAAAGTTTTCCGAAAAAGTGTCGACACACTCTGATCTCTTTGAATAAATGATATGTTCTTTGGACAATGGGAAGAAGCTAAGATGAACGAAAAATTTAGGGATCTATACCCACGTGACAAAATACAAATTTAGGGATCTCAACCACAACGACTTTTTCAGCTCCAGAGATGGCTGGATGTTGGTCAGCTACTATTTATAATAAACTCCTACAACATGACATTTCATGTAATTGACTTCAATATCCATTTGGTAAGATGGCCTTTCCTTCCTCTTCAATGTCATCCCACATTCCACATTCCCAATGGACCTCATCAGCTCACTCTCCATGCTTATGATAACACACAATGCATTCCACATTTCTTCAGTATCATTAATGGAGGAATCAATGCTGGCAAACCGAGAAGCTTGTACCTATGATTAGGTAAAACTGAGTACATCCTCGTATGAAGTATTAATTTACTGATTGTTTTTTATCTCACATTAATTTCAGTGTAACTGATTAACATATTTTAATATGCAGGTTCAAACAAGATCATTGCTTGTGTTGGAGAAGGTAGAACCTCCCTTCCTTATCAATCTACTGAAAATATTGGTATAGCATTTGGTAGAAAAGTAATTTAAATGTTTACAACCTCATATCAATTCATTACTTTCCTCATTGTTTCTATTGGATACCTTCAGATTCTTCATTAGAAAATTTAAATTCGACTTAGGTATAGCGAAGGGGAAAGCTAACGGACTAATTGTATATATATACATCTATGTAATATTGATTTGGGATGGTAGAAGAAATAGAAATTGATAAGAAGTTTTGAAGAGTGTTAACATGAGATTTTATTCTTTGTTTCTATTTGAATCTGAGTTTGGAAACTCATGATAATGTTCAGATTTATTACATAGTAATTTATTTTACTCTAACATCCATACTCTGTTCATTGTTTGAAAACTTCAGTTAAATCCTTATACTGTGCAGTGTTTTGCTATAGAAGGCTATTGAGTTTTTAAGTACATAAGTACTCGATGAATTTGTTGTTGCAAGGAATGATTCATTGAAGTTATTTTACTATTGGAATCTTAGTTTTTATTCTCTTGTTATAATTCCCCTGTTTATGTTATAGATCTGTTTTGCTATAAACCCATTTTAATCTCTGTTGAAACACTTGTTGAAAAGGTTGTTATAGAACAATGTATCGATCTTAGTGTATGATGCAAGAGTGGTTCACTTAAGTTTTTGCTGCAATAGTTCTTTATTATTTGTTGAAACATGTGTTGAAACACGTTGTCGAAACACCTGGTTGTAGCTTACAGGTGTTGTTACACAGTGTTGAAACTCGTGTAGTAGATGTTCATTGTTTTCTGAAGCACTCCCTTGCATCCTTCATTGTGGTATAAGGGAAAGTGATATTTCTAGTTCCTCGTTGTAACTGAATATAGTGATTTGGAATTTGATCTGAAATGGATACAAATAGTAATTTGGCTCAGCCATAGATTCCTGTTTTGACTGAAAGAAATTATGTTTCTTGGTTTATCAAAATGAGAACAATTCTGTGTTCTCAATATCTTTGGGAGTTTGTTACTATTGGTTATCCAGATCCTGTTGACCAAGAAATAGAAATGGATCCGACAGATGATGAACGAATTTTGTTGAAGGAGAACAAAAAGAAAGACAACAAATCCCTCGGTCTTATTCAACAAGGCCTAACTGAAACCATATTTTTGAATGTGTCAATTTTAGTTTCTTCAAGGAAAGCTTGGGACACTCTTGAAACTAAATATCAAGGTGTAACCAAAGTGAAGAAAGTTAAGGTTCATAATTTGAGAAGATACTTTGGAAATCTAAAGATGAAGGACAACGAGTCAGTTGATAGTTTCATGACTCAAGTAATGAATGTTGTGAATCAGCTAAGGAAGTATGGTGAAGACCTCTTAGAAACGAGAGTAATTGAGAAATTTCTCAGATCTTTGCCAAATAAATTTGAATCTGTAGATGTACCCATAGAATAATTTGAATATATTAGTCTAATGCATATTGATGAATTAATTGGTTCTCTGATTGCTCATGAATCCAGGATGTCTAGATATGATAATCCATTAGAGAATGATTTCAAATCCCAGCTTCATGTTACTAGAGGTAGAGGCATATGAAGGTATAGTAGCAGAGGAAGAGGAGGCCAATTCATTGGTCAAAGCGACAACAAAAATAATTCAGAATTTGAGGAGAAAACTCAGCATAATCCTCCTAGTTTAAGGGGGAGTAGCAATAGATATTGGTAGCAAGGAAACCAGAGGTATGATAAATCTAAGGTACAATGTTATTATTTTGATAAATTTGGACATTATGCTAATAAGTGTTGGAAGAAGCAAGCAAATGTCGGAAAGTAGTCTGCTCAAATGACAGAAGAGTTAGAAGATGACCATAAACCTATGTTTTTGACTTGTAATGTCACCCAGGAAAGTTCAAATAATGTTTGCTTTTTGGACAACGAATGTAGAAATCACATGACTGGAAACAAAGGCTTGTTTTTTAGTTTAGATACCAATATTCAGTCTGAGGTAAAGTTGGGTAATGCCTTTAAGGCAAGAGTTAATTGTAAAGGTGTGATTCTTGTTTATACTAAGAATGATGAAAGAAGAAAAATGAATGATTTTTATTTTGTACCTGGTATGAAATGCAATCTGTTAAGTGTTGGATAGATGATAGAGAAAAAGTACAGAGTGTTCTTCAAGAACACAGTATGTACAATTTATGATAAGTATCCAAGTAAGGAGTTGATTGCCATAGTAGAGATGACAGAAAATAAAATGTTTCCACTTATTATGAGAAATGATTTGACTGACACTTTGAATGCTTATAAAGATAAATGTTTGGATGAGTCATGGTTATGGCATTCGAGATATGGAAATTTACATTTTGGAGGTTTAGATTTGCTGCAGAAGAAGCAAATGGTGAAGGGGTTTCCCAGTATTCAACAACCAACAAGCTCGTGTGAGAGGTGCATACTTGCAAAGCTTCATAGGGATAAATTTATTTCTGGAGTGTCGTGTAGGGATAAATGTCCATTGGAAATTGTTCACATAGACTTATGTGGACTGATGCAAACATCTTCATTGACTGGTAATGCCCATTTTATGACTTTTATTGATGATTTCAATCAAAAAACTTGGGTTTATTTTCTAAAGCAGAAATTTGGAGATTTTGATATATTTAAGAGGTTTAAAGTTATGGTTGAAAAGGAGAGTGGAAAATATATTAAATTCTTGAGATCAGTCAGAGGAGGTAAGTATATTGTAACTGATATCATGTAGTTTTGTCAATATCATGGAATCAAGAGACAATTTACTACTCGTTATACTCCACAACAGAATGGAGTAGTTGAGAGGAAGAATCAAACCATTATGAATATGGCTCAAAGTATGTTGAAGGAGAAGCATATTCCAAATGAATATTGGGGTGATGCAATTGTTTGTTTAGTATATATTCTAAATAAGAGTTGAACTAAGATCATAAAGAACCAATTTCCCCAGGAAGCTTGGAGTGGTAAGAATAACCGCATATCCCATTTGAGAATTTTTGGGTGTGTAGCTTATGCACATATACCTGAATGAAGAAATTTGGATGAAAGAAGTGAGAAATGTGTATTTGTTGGATACAGTGAGGAGTCCAAGGCATATAGACTCTATAATCCCATCACCAAGAAGTATCTTATCAACCGATATGTTGAGTTCAAAGAAGAGGAAGCTTGGGATGGTAGCATTAATAAAACTATTTTAGGGGGAGCTAAAATATCTCATGAAGATGAGCAGGCCATACAAGGTGGAAAATTGACTCCATAGTCACATACACCTGCAACAATAACTCTTGTAAGATAATCACCAGGAGTCATCCCATCACAACTAAGAACACCCTGAACTTATGAGCATGGTGAGCCATCAGTCATGGTGGACAACAAACAGGATCAAATGTAAGTGATGAATCAAATCCTACTTTATCTTAATCAATAAACAAGATTAGAGGTTAGTAGACTAGAAGTTTAAGAGAATTATATGAGAAAAATGATGAAGTAGTCACATAGATGATTTTAGGGGCTAAATTTTGCTCATGGGCTAATTTTCCATGGTTTTTCCAAAAATGAGATTCGCTATTTTAAAAATGATTCACCCAAATTCTATAGGATAAAATTATTTTACCTTAAAAATCGCCAAAATTTTATAAAAACTATATAAAATCCTTAGAAATTTGAGTATTTTTGCAAAAATATCGCCAAACATTTATAGTTGGAATATGAAGGATTAGTAAGATTTGCCAAGGTTTCTACATTTTAAAATAAATTTCCATCCTTAAAATCATCCCTAGAAGTAGATCAATTTTAAAAAATTTCATTAATTACATATGATCCTATAAATTTTGATGATGTTATTAAGAAACAAGTTTGGGTAGAAGCCATGAATGAAGAAATCGATTCCATAGAAAGGAATACTAATTGCGAACTTGTAGATTTTCCTGAAGATAATTTTTTTTTTGGTGTTAAATGGATTTACAAGACCAAGTTAAATGTTGAAGGTGAAGTTGAGAAGCCCAAAACAAGGATTGTAGCTTAGGGGTTCAATTAACAATCCGATATTGATTATAATGAAACATTTGCACATGTAGCCAAGCTTGACACAATAAGAATGGTCTTAGCCATTGCTGCTCATAATAAATGGTGTATGTACTAGATGGATGTAAAATCAGCATTTTTAAATGGTTTTCTAGAAGAAGAGGTTTATGTGAAACAACGTCCAGGATATGAGATTGATGGGCAAGAAGGTAAAGTCTACAGGTTAAAGAAAGTGTTGTATGAATTGAAACAAACACCTAGAGTATGGTACAACATAGTTGATGAATACTTGAAAGCTTAAGGATTCAACAGGAGTCCAAGTGATCCAACTCTGTATACAAAGGTAAATAGGGAAGCTAAACTCTTGATTGTATTATTATATGATGATGATTTGATTTTCACTGGAAATATTTCAATAGATGAGTTTAAGACAACCATGAAAATTAAGTTTGAAATGACTGATTTAGGAATAATGAAGTATTTTATAGGAATTGAAGTAAATCAATTTGAAGATGATATTTTTATTTGTCAAAATAAGTATACAAATGACATATTGAAAAGTTTCAGGATGGTGAACTGTAAACCAGTTGTAACACTAATTGTAACTAGAAAAAAAATCAGTAAGAATGATGAAGGGTCACGTGTTGATCTAACTCTATATAAAATAGTGGTTGGAAGTCTTGTGTATTTGAAAACAACAAGACCAGATATTATGTTTGTTGTAAGTCTGATTTCTAGATTTATGGAGACTCCAAAGAGCACCCATTGGCAAGGTGGAAAAATAATCCTAAGATATGTTGCTGGAGCAACCAATTATGGTGTTCTTTATACATCAGATTCATATTTTAAGTTGATTGGATATACTGATAGTGATTTTGTAGGTAGTGTAGATGACAGGAAGAGCACATCAGGATATGTTTTTAGATTTGGATCATGAGTTGTAGCTTGGGCTTCAAAGAAGCAACCCATTGTGACTTTATCATCTGCTAAGGCAGAGTATGTTGTAGCAACAACAATGCCATGTCAGAGTGTGTGAATGAGAAGGATTATGAATGAGTTGTTGTATGAAAAAAAAGAACCAAATCATATTTTCTATGACACTGAATCAACCATTACACTATTACACAATCATGTTTTCCACAAGAAAACTAAGCATATTGAGACAAACTAACATTTTATTCAAGAGTTGATAAACAATGATGAAATTTCTATAGAGTTTTGTATATTTGAAGATCATTTTGCATATATGTTTGCAAATCCCTTACCCAAGGAATTATTTGAAATTCATAGAAAGAACATTGGGATTTGTGAACTGTAATATTGCAGAGTTTTGTTTTTGGGTGAAATGATTAAAGGGAAGAATGTCAGAAAATTAATAATTCCACCACCCAAAAGATGACGTATCTCAGTCGATCAAATTTTGAAGAGATACCACCGCCCAAAAATTGATTATCACCACCTTAACCGCCTTTTTCATTTAATGATCATCACTGCCACACCATTTCATTTTTGGCTGATCGAATTTCAAAGCGGAAATGAATCATTTCTGTTATGGAAAATCTAAATTTGACTTAGGTATAATGAAGGGGAAAGATAATCGACTAATTGTATCAGTATATAT
Organism: Picea mariana; assembly: GCA_032191745.1. Classification (NCBI taxonomy): domain Eukaryota; kingdom Viridiplantae; phylum Streptophyta; class Pinopsida; order Pinales; family Pinaceae; genus Picea; species Picea mariana. The sequence goes on along the minus strand of JASDQU010435555.1, from coordinate 33,018 downwards.
ATACATCTATGTAATCTTGATTTGGGATGGTAGAAGAAATACAAATTGATAGAGAGTTATGAAGAGTGTTAAAATGAGATTTTATTCTTTGTTTCTGTTTGAATCTAAGTCTGAAAACTCATGATAATGTTCAGATTTATTACAGAGTAATTTATTTTGTTGTAGCATGCATACTCTATTTACTGTTTGAAAAATTCAGTTAAATCCTTATATTGTGCAGTGTTTTTCTATAGAATGCTATTGAGTTTTTAAGTACAAAAGTTTTGTATGAATTTACTGTTGTAGGGAATGATTCATTGAAGTTATTTTACTATTGGAATCTGAGTTTTTAGTCTGCTATTATAATTTCCCTGTTTCTATTGTAACTCTGTTTTGTTGTAAATTCATTTTACTCTGTGATGAAACACTTGTCAAAAAGTTTTTTGTAGAACAATGTATTGATCTTAGTGTATAATGCAGGAGTGGTTCAATTAAGTTTTTTCTACAATAATTATTTATTATTTTCTGAAAAATGTGCTGAAACAGGTTGCTAAACACGTTGTTGAAACACCTGGTTATAGCTTACATGTGCAGTTACAGAGTGTTGTAACTCTTGTATTAGATGTTCAATGTTTTTTGAAGCACTCCCATGCATCCTTCGATTTTCACGGTCATTTTAGATGATCTTTATGACGTGCATGGAACTTTAGACAATATCAAATTGTTTTCTGAAGGTGTTAAAAGGTAAACCTTTTATTTATTTCAACTTTTTAATAGGAAGGTAAAGATTTAGTTTAATCTCATATTTATTGAACATATAAATTTATTTTCAATATCATTGGGAACATTGTTTCTCATCAACACTCTTTTCAGTGGGGAGATTCTTACAAATGATGTACTCTCCAAAATTGGTTGTGGATCTAGATATCTGCAACTCATGGGCTTGGCAGGGCATCTAGTGAATGACACCAAAACTTATGAGGTACCTAGTATTTAAATCTAACCTCTTACAATCCAATATTCCATACATGTCCTTTAATCGCTTCTAATGTTTGAATGGATGGTAAATATAAATGCAGGTTGAAAGAGGTCAAGGAGAGATGGATTATGTCGTACAGTTTTATATGAAGGACCATTCTAAAATCTCGGAAGAAGAAGCTCTCAAACATGTCTACACTGTCATGGAAAATGATCTCGATGAGTTGAATAGGGAGTTTGTGAATAACAACGATGCGTCGGATAGTTGCAAGAGACTGTTTTTTGAAACCGCGAGAATAATGCAATTGTTTTACATGGAAGGAGACAATTTGACACTCTCACATGAGATGGAAATTAAGGAGCGTGTCAAAAATTTCCTCTTTAAACTTGTCTCTTAGATTAAGTTATTCATTTGAAGGCCCTTTCTTAATGTTGTGTTATTATTATAATAACGCATGCTTTGAGGCTATTGTCCGCTATTAGTATTTATTGGATCTGTCTTGTTTGTTTATTCTTTTACTACTATCCATTAGGAATTCCTAACCTAAAATTTGTGACTCCACATTTTATGACATCTGATTATCTTTGATAATATATAACATATTAACAAAATTTTATTTCTAAAGACATTAACAAGATTATGTATTTATTTTTTTAAATTTAATACTTCATCTATATGGGTGGAGGTGGAGGGAGATATTAAGGGAAATTTTTATTAGAATGGGATGGAGGGAGATATTATGGGGAAATTTTATGAGAATGGGGTGGAAATATAATTTAAAATGTTTTCAAAAATATCTACTTGCACCCCACCCTCATAAATATAAGAATAGGGTCGAGTGATATATTAGGGGAAACATTTATGAGAATGGGGTGGAAATATATGTTTTTCCTAATATCTCCCCCAACCAACTCCAACCCACCATACCCTCATAAATATCTCCCCTAACTCCCACCGTCATAAATATGAGGAAGTGGGTTGAGGAAAATATTAAAGGAAACATTTATGATGATGAGAGATGAAATATAATTTAATATTTGTATCCTAATATCTGAACACAACATATCAACGATTAGAATTGAACCGTTCCCAACCCTTCGAAGGGATTCAAAATAGTTCTAGAAGTGTAATTCAATAAACACCCTTAAAAATGTAATTTTTTAAAATCACTTGTCATTTATGAAGGAGAACAATAATTATAAACTTTCAAAAGAAGGGTCTCATTTTTAACAACCCATTAATCTCATTTCCAACTCTTGGATGATCCATGAACATTATACCATTAATAATATATGAGAATTGATGTTAATCATAAGAAATCTCCATGATTGAACACCCATTACTTGTCTTTGGCATCTAAAGACTAAAATCATCTCTATTCTTCTTGGATCTCATCTATTCCTTGAGATGGTGTAGCCTTTCAGAATACAAAATCCATCACAAATCTCATGCCTATATAATCCTATCATTGTATTGGTATATCCAACATTTTGAGTGTCACTTAATATAATCCTTATTTTTTTTAACCATTTTCGATATGATAATTATCATGACATTTAATTTACATATATAATGTGTTCAAATCCCACACTTTCCATAATGTCATTTCCTTTGTTATATTTCTTCATCTCTTGGATTTTCTGAAAATTAAAACAATTAGTTATAGGTTATGCATGTAAATTGCAATGGAATTGGAAACTTATTAGAAAGATTCACTAGAAGGATGTGGTTCAATGACAATTTTGCAGAGAAAAAAATAGACATTGAATGAACCCAAGGAAATGAGGTCATCTCTTTTTTTTCATGTTAACATAGTTCCTCTCTCTAAAATCATATTTCATGTTGAAAAATCTAACATTTCTATACCATTGGTATCTAAGATTTTATTATATATTTGACAAAATTCATTGGCCTCTTGACCACTTAGTATATTGCAATAGATATATCGAGAACAAACACATAATTGATACTTGAATGTAAATCTTCCAACAATTCACTAATATTGTATAGGTGTTTTCAATCTCATTATAAAGATAACAAATAACTTTTCACTAGTCTTGTATAGGTTTTTTCAAGCTCATTATAAAGATAACAAATAACTTTTCACTAATCCTGTATATGTTTTTTCAAGATCATTATATAGATTTGTTTTTGGATAAAAAATATCCATTAAGATCACTGATTACTTATATTTCATGATTAATTTTATGTATGAGCCTATAAAAAATAGACCTTGTCAACATTACAAAACCTAAAATTGGAATTATAATAATGATAATTGTATTTCTATTTGTAATATCCTAAATATTAAACATTTTATTGAATAATTTCCAATTATGGAAATTCATACTTGATTTTATTAAGACATGTAATTGTTATTATTTAAATTATTGTGTAAGAGTTTGACTTGCCAACTGTCATCTTTTGATGCACAAATGTAAGAGACACAAATTTTGATAAAATAAATGCAGGGAATGGATGGAAAAACTAGGTTAAAAATACTTGACTATGACTCCATGAGTGAGGAACATGTTTGAGTTAAATCGGAGTTGGATTTGACAAGTGTTAGAAGTAGAGTTCTATCACTAGAGGCCCCTAAAAATCGGGGATTTCGAAAGCTATGAATTTCCAAGAGGGAAATGAGTTAAATAAAAAGTACTAGGAGAAAGGAAACAATATATGCAACATATATCAGAGGCATGACATTGCTTACTATGTTTAGAAGGAATGGGTAATTTTTTGTGTGAGCACCAATGATGTTAGGAAAATAATTATGAACTGTACATAGGTACATTGAATAAGGAGTGAAGCTCTGTTCGCCCTTATGGAGTCATGGTTAGGCTAGGGGTGATAGGGACAAGTGACTTGGTTGTTCTGCATCTACGATTGGGTGGAACGTAGATTTTCCATTTGTTTCTGGCTTGTTTTGGTACATATATGTATATTTTTCCATTATTTATATCCATGTTTTTGTTTATTATGATCCTTGTTAAATTAAAAAAATAATGGAATTAAGAGTATTGTGATAACCCTAATTTGCACCAGACATGCATACCTAGTAGCAGGCCATCTTACTTATTATTTTTTCCATGCCAATACAGAATAACTCTTCTTAAAAACCAAAATTTTGAAGATGTACGTGCCCTGCACCAATACTATCCACGTATGTACAGTATATGCATCACTACTGCTCGCGTACATATGCTAGTTGCACCATTACAACCCACGTATATCCACAAAGTTGCAAAAAATAAAAAGTTGCAAGGGAATACAGACTTTTGGGTAGTTTTCTAACCAATTGACCGCCCATAGCCCGTCACCCAACCGAATAACTATATTTTTCACATATAAAAAAAGGTGTTGGGGTCCCATTCCAAGGAGAAGCATGAAAGTAGTGAAACTCTGCCCATTTCATAATCCCCCCTTGCCCCAAGAATTTGCAACCACATTGTGAGTTTTGAGCCAGAATTCTCTATTCTTTCCCTTTTTCCTCATCCATAAGCCTATGCCCATTCTCTAGAGAGAAATGTGAGAGAATAAGGATATGTGAAATTAGTTGGATCTTGGTGAAGAGGATCCCAGGACTAGATTCGAGGAGTAGTCACCGATCTCGTTTTGTAAGTGACTTTGTGAGATTAATATAAAGAAGTACTTTTTCCTTCCCGCCATATGATGTGTTTAATTTGTATGTTTGATTTACATTTTGTTATGACATCTAACCCACTAATTCATATACAGAATGCATGTTCATAATTTCTTGTTTGTCTTTTGGTGAATGCAGGTTAGCCTTGGGAGGATATTTGAAGTCAAGGAACAATCAAATGCAAAGGGATCGACACTGGATGTGGAGTCTAAGGTAAGACTACCATATCCCTATACTTTGTACTTTATATATGAATGTGGGGTGTTGTCGGGATAATTGTTAAAAGTAGGATACTTTAGACGGTTGGCTCTACCTACACTTTAGAACCCTAGTGTAGTCCGTAGGGGGGGTTTTCCACTATAGAAAAATTGGTGACCGTACTGGGGAGCCTCTAGCGTTTTTAGGGAATTTTTGTTTTTGGGTGTCTTTAATTGGTTTATTTACTATTTCTTGAGTTTATGTAAGTTTCTGTGTCTTTAAGGGATTCTGGTCTTCCATACCAATACTCCCTGCCTAGTTTGTTTGACTGTTAATTTTTATTTTTAAATAAGTTACAGAGGTGTACGCGGCCTGTAGTGGGTCTGCACGCGTACATACACACCCTATCTTTGGACATCCTGCGTAGATACGAGGCTGCTGAAGTATCAGTTGTGTGCTTGTGTCAGGAAAATATTTTTTAAAGATGAGGCAGTCATCCTCTTCCCTGAATGAAGCCATATTTCTCAGGGGTTTTCTTGATTTAGCCCTAGTCTTTGTTTCTTGCAGTCTTTGGCCTAGGTTTGAAAACAATTAGCTTTTTATTTATCAAGATTTCTTGTTTTCTTGATTAGGATTAGAGACAAGTTTTGTGATTTTTTTCTGATTAACTTGTTTAGTATTATCATTAACTCTCTACGAGCCGCAATAGACCAAAAGTTGGTTTTTTGTCTCATCTTGTCTTCAATTTTCCCTTTTTACTTGCTTTAGAAAAAAATAAAAGAATTCATTTTCAAGTTTCTTATTTTGGAGCATAAAAAAAGAAGAAGAAGTTTTCAGTTTCTTGTTTGGTTAAGTAGTTAGGTTAGATGTTTTTTCAAGAAGAAGAGTGCTTTCTTAAGTTCTTTACTAAATACTTAGGACTTTAAGTAGCTTGCAGTCGAGAGAACTTTAGTTTTTCTTTTAAAAAGATCTTAGAGAGAAAAATTAGTCAGAAAAGTTGGTTAAAGAGTGTTCAATTTGCAAATCTTTGTTTGTTGAAAAATAAGTTATTTTGTTTACAGTGTTTGTTCTTCTCTTTCGTCTCTTTACAAACACCATCAATTTCATTTATGTTCCTTTGAATTAATATAAACCACTTAAAATTAATATATAATTAAAATTAATCAGACTTTGTGTTTGTAGAGTCCATTAAATAGATTAGGCTAGAGCCTTGATTTAGGTTGGAGAGGAAACTCTTCAAGGATATAAAACAAACATAGGAGTCTGTGCTAGGGAGTGAAGAATTCTAGTAATGTAAAAACTATCCAGGACCCACCTCTAACATAGGGGCTAATCACAAGGTCGTGTGTGGAAAGGTAGCGAAGATAACCCCTCCAAAGATGGACCAATCGTAGTGGAAGAACGCATATAGAGGACTTATCTTTGGATTACGTTGATTGCATTTTCCATGGAGCTTTGTGGGTCTTGAATCTGTTTGAGGTCCTCAACCATCTTCCGAAACACTTGCTTTTAATACCCTCGATAGGTCTAAGGCTTGATACCCTACTCATTGCGGTCCTGTCGATTGTCGACTGTAACCGCTTGGTAGTTGTTCACGAGATGGCAACTTAGTTTCCTTTGATTTTAGGTACATACACAGGTGACTATGGGGGTATACCATGGTACCTAGGGCAAACATCGGGCCACACTTTGCAGAGTATACCCAGAGGGTGCTTCAGTGTTTGAGTTTCACTTGCATCGGTAAGTTGCTCTAGTGTTGGTTGCTGCAACTGTTCTTCCAACTAGTAATAGTGGTTTTCTTGCTACATCTCATAGGAAATTTTTCTAGTGCGTGTTTTGGTCTTCAACGTTAGAAATCCTTACTGTGTCATTGATAATCTCACACAGTAGATGATCAAGATCTTCACCAGTCGTGAAGGCTTTTGGGCCTGCTTCCGGTTAACTTGGAGCCACTGCTGCCACCACAAAGACAAAGACTTGACCAGGAAGGGTCATTTGAGGCGACCGGGCCACAGAAAACTGTACTAGAGCCATCTTCGAGAGGAGAATATTTGTTTCTGGAGGGACAAACTATTTATGACCTTGGATCAGAATTTCTCAGTCCGTATAACTCTTCGATCACTGACTTGTCAATGCCACTTCTGATACAGATTTCCCCTCCAAGGGTAACACATCACGAGCATCAGATAATCCTGCAAGAAGCGATGGAGGAAAATGATACTACTTCGACAGGAAGTCCTCATACTCCCTCTATGGCTACCACAACTGGGGGTGTTCCTCCTCCTAACTCACCTTCGCAGGTCCGTGCCACTATGGTCTCGACCACCTCTACCTCGGGAAGTGGCCGGATTCCGGCCATGGTGGTGATCACTGCATCATTTATGTAGAGTGCGATGGGCCCTCTGCTTTCATATGAGATTCCCAACTTTGACACAAACTCGATCCTTTCCTACTCCACCCTATAGACTTTGGGTTTGGGGGCAGGGAGCTCAAACGCTCCTTTGCAAGGGTTCGTGGGGGGCACCTCAACCCCTTATAATTATTTCCCTTATGGCGGGGGTCATATACCTTTGTCATCTCCCTTGCTCGAGGATGCTCCTCAACAACCTTCCTGGCTGACCATAGACTACAACCTGTCTGGAGCAGGTAGTCAAGAACCTTCGTATAGTACCACACCGGTGGGTTCTTTTCCATTCTCTTTGTTCAACACATTTGGTAACAATGCATTCTCATTAGCTGCCATCTTGGCTGGGGGAAACCCTAGTTTTGGATCACAAAATCCTGTGCAGGGTACTATTCCTGTAGAAGGGGCACACACTTCTCAAGGACCTTGGAATCCATGGCAGGGATCAATTCCCTCTTCAGGGATTCCAACTGGAGGAAATCCATTCCATGGTCAATGGAACCTCGGGCAAGGCTTAGGACCTATGCCCATCGGATCGGTAGGGGGAAACCCTTTCCAGAACCTTTGGAACACTATGTTGGGAGCAATCCCTTCTCATCCCTCAATGTCCTACTACGGGATTCAATCGATGACGTCTCAACAAGTGCAAAATTCGAATGCCAACATCGACCATGGTTTTTACTAGAACCCAGGCCAACAACCTAAATTTTCCTGGAAACCTGTTGCTAGCCAAATCCCAGGCTCCTATATTCTTGTACATACTCAACAACCTAAGCTATTGTCTCTGGAAACTTTGCATTTTCCAGACTTGTCAATATTATTGAATGACCCAATCTGTCACAATCCCCGTTGGCCTGCTATGCCTACCAATTTTCCCTCAGACATTCCAAAGTTCAAAGGTAAGCCTAACGAAGATCCAGGTGATCATGTGACCACATTTCACCTATGGTGCTTATCCAACTCTTTGAGAGACAACTCTTTCCAATTGTATCTATTTCAATGCACTCTTATAGGGAGTGTCGTGAATTGGTACATCGAGCTCAATCGCTCAAGATACTCTAATTTCGGCGAATTGAAAATGGTTTTCTTAAACCATTTTCAATTACGTGTGAGATACAATGCTGACATAGAATTGTTGGCCAACTTTGTGCAGACAAAGGCTAACCATATCTCTGATCACATCTGAGAATGGTAGCGTTAGAAGAGTTTGATTAAAGTACCATTTCTACCAACATTCCTACTAGAATGGTTCCTTAAGTCTTTTGTACCCCAACTATCCAAGGACATAGCAACATCGGGGGTCTTTTTGGAGGAAGAAGCGATAATGAGAGCTCAATATCTACAGTTGATTTAATCTCAGTCTAGTTTGATTTAGAAAGTTTTTCCAGTTGTGCCACGATCTATTCTTGATAAGAACAAACACAAGTTTGGACCACATGTTGATGTCATTGTTGGTTTAGCACAAGAAAAGACCACTGATCCGCTGTCAAACCAATTGAAAAAAGTGTCGATATATCAGACAATGGCCAACCCAACTCCTAGTTCAGCTGCTCCCCCTACTCAGATTTCGGATGTACACAACGTGCAATCGATGAACCCAAAGCACAACTAGCAGGATGAAGGGAATAAAAAACAACGAAAGAAGGGTAAGGGGGATAAGAAACCCACCAATAATGCTGGAGAGGGAAACACAGAGAGAAATAAGTTGAAGTATCCTTGCAACGTTTGTCTGGAAGAACACCCGACTCACTTGTGCCCTCGACTCACGGAGGACCAAAATTTATTGACACAGTAGCAGCCTGCAGTGTTAACGAACCAATTTCCTCATGAGAAAAATTTAAATCAAGCCTCTATGAACACAGATGGGGGCATCCAGAGACACCCTTCATTGTCTATCAATCCCTCGACTTTGAATGTATATATGTTGAAAGGTGAAGCTCACATAAATACTAGGGCACATGATTACAGAACGTCAAGTACTGTCGAAAAGGTTAAAGAAGCTGAAAACCCGTATGTTCCTCTTTATATCAAGAGAACGATGGGTGAAACAATGAATCACATCCTGAAAGGGGCATTCAAGAAGGCTTCACATAATCCAAATGTGAGGGCCGCCCAAAACTACTCTTTGGTGGAGAATTTGTCACAAACCCCTTGCATGATGTCTACTTTGGAGGTCCTCCAGAGGTGCCCTTCATAGAGAAAGGACTTGATAGTTGCCTTAGGATCTATTGAGACATGTAATCTGGGAACTATCACACTTGATACAACCAACTTGAAGCCTCGTCTCCCATACCACGTCGCATTTCAGATCATAGTGGCTCACCCACCAAAATTGTCTACTCGAAATATTTTCCATATGGTGGTTGATGAGGGTGCCTCGACATGCGTGATATTATTGGCATGTTGGAAGGAGATTGGCCAACCCGTTCTGTCTCCTTCACCTACTCTTCTTACAACTTTAGACGATCATTCTTTCAGACCACATGGAATCATTCCTTCTTTCCCCATGCAGTTAGGAGGGAAGACCAAGTGCGTCGAAGTTGAAGTGGTCGATGCACCTCTCGACTATAACCTCCTATTAGGAAGGATTAGACATATGCCATGCATGGAGTGGTTGCCACATTTTCTCGAGTCTTATTGTTTCCACATGAGTGTCGAATCATGACCATTGATCAATTTTCTTTCTCCATACTTGACCCTTCATCGGGGGCATCCATGGTCCTGATGATTGATAACCCACAGTCTGGCATGGTCAACGTGGGGGTTGGTTTGTGCCCACCTCGCATGGGTACTTTCGATTACCTGCCTCCTTTCGACGATTTCAAAATAATATCAGCTGTCCCCAAACAACCTAAGGATGAAATATTTTCACTGTTGTCGTTTCACATGACTTACTTTAATGATCCATGGATTCTTTCTTCCCCATTAGCCACGATGGAAGGGACAGGGCACCACGACATGTCCATGCCCTTGTCCACTACGGAATTTGGGTGCTCTATAGTTCAACATGCTTCTGTTGACCCTGATCTAACTCCTGGAAAAGAGTTAGATCTAGTTCCCGAGCCTGCCTGGGCTCAAGGTTCCCTTGCCACTACCGATTCCTTAGACTTGGTCTTTCCCTCTGACGAGGTGATTTTAGAAACATTTTCTAGTCCAGACAAACCCTGGTATGATCTCCATCATAGATCATATTTCCTCCCAGAGTTAGGAAGAATAGAGGCAAGAGAATTTGTGTTGACTATGACTGGAGATAGGTCTTGTCCTATCAATCCTTTGGCTACGCACGCAGTTTATGCCGAGGGTAATATGGAAACCATCGCTAAAATGATACCTATTGATATCTCTAGAACCCTTGGCATCGTGGAGAATTTCTTCATCGGAGAAGACTATTCCCCTGAGGAGAATTAGATCTATACATATTTATTTAAAGAATTCCACAATGTTTTTGCCTGGTCTTACGAGGAAATTTCAGGCATTGATCCAAGAATTGTTGAACATGATATTACGACTTACCTTGACACTAATATGGTTTGACATAAGCATCATTCGGTTAATCCTCGAAAAACAACAACTATTAAGGCTGAAGTAGAGAAACTACTCAAAGTTGGTTTCATCTACCCCGTCCAATTGACTCAATGTGTGTTAAATCTCGTTCTAGTCAACAAAGAGAAGGGTACAATTCGCGTATGTACAGACTTATATGATTTGAACAAGGCATGTTCAAAGGATAATTTCCCCACCTCATTTATTGACCAGATTGTTGATGCATGCACAAGCTATGAGGTATTTTCTTTCATGGATGGCTTCTCGGGATATAATCAGATACAGATCAAACCCGAGGACCAACATAAAACAAATTTTATCTGTTCATGGGGTACATTTTCTTATCAGAAGATGCCTTTTGTCCTGAAGAAAGCTGGAGCCAATTTTCAGCGGGCCATGTCTTTTGCTTTCCATGATCTCAAACACCTAGTCGAGGCTTATCTTGATGATTTAGCGTCACAATCTCGTAAGAGATATGATCATCCCACACACCTCTAAATTATATTTGATTGTTGTCGCTACTATCAGATTCCCTTGTATCTAAACAAATGTAGTTTTTGCGTGATGTTGGGTCATCTGCTAGGTTTCATAGTTTCGACAACAAGGATCATGGTCGATCCTCTAAAGGTTGAGGCGATAGTTCATTTGCCTCCCCTGTGCATAGTCCCTCATCTTTAGAGTTTACAGGGAAAAGATAATGTTTTATAGCATTTCATCTCAAAATATGTCGAGATCACAAAAGGATTCATGCGTCTACTAAAGAAGGACGTTCCTTTCCATTGGGATGAAGTCACTCAACGCTCTTTCGAAGTGTTGAAACCCGCCCTCACATCTGCCCCCCTGCTTCAATGACCCAATTATAATAAATATTTCTTATTGTACTTGGATGTTGTAGAGTCAACCATTGGCATGGTCTTCATTCAAGAAGACGATTTTCTTCAAGAGCACGTGATTTACTACCTGATCCGAGGCCCGGTTGGACCTGAACTCAACTACTCTCATGTTGAGAAACTTACGTTGTTCATGTTGTCCAACGATTCCATCACTACATCTTGTTTCACAAGACCATCGCTATTGCCATTGTGAATCCATTCCAATATGTTTTGACAAGATGCGTAATCGACGAAAAGATCAGTAGATGGATAATTATCCTCTAGGAGTTTGACTTGGATTTTGTTTCGGCAAAATCCAAAAAGTTGTTGGTCCTTGCGGAACTCATCTCGGAACTTCCGGTCGAGTCAAGTGATGTTATACCCGAAGAGTCGCCTATTAAAGGAGATCTATTTTTTATCGCATCTTTAGATCCCTGGTATGGAGATATACTAGTCTATCTCCAGAATTTGAAGTGCCCCAACTCTGCTTCTCATGATGAGGGTCGACATATACACCATCAGGTAAAAAACTATCTTATTCTCAAAGACACTTTGTATCGTTGAGGTATAGATTGAATCTTTCATTGATGTATCACCCATGAAGAAGAGAAACTCATGCTTAATGACTGCCACACTGGAGCATGTGGTGGTCATTTGTTTGGGTTGGAAACAACCCAAAATATTCTATGATCTGGTTACTATTGGTCGACGCTAATCAAATATTGTTTTTAATCGATCAAGAAGTGCCACCTACATCAAATATTCTCATGAAATATGAGGGCACATCCTTCTCCCATGTTTCCCATCATCATAGTTGGCCCCTTCACTAAGTGGGGGATTGATTATACTACATACCACCCCCCCTTAGCGAGGGGGCACTGCTACATCATTGTAGTAGTATACTACTTTACTAAGTGGGTCAAGGCTATGCTGACGTTCAAGGATGATGGAGAGACAACAACNGTTCGGGGTCCCGAAGGAGATTGTCACTGAACATGGCAGACACTTTCAGAATAAAATGATTTCTGAGTTAACATCAAAGATAGGGTTGAGACAAGAGAACTCATCACCTTATTACCCGCAAGAGAATGGTCAGGTGGAAGCTGTGAATAAGTCACTCAAGACCATTCTACAATGAATGATCAATTTGGCCAAGTCAAATTGGCATTTGATGTTATACTCGACATTGTGGGCCTATCGAACATCTGTAAAGACTTCCACTGGTTTCTCACCTTTTCAACTAGTTTACGATTTGGAAGCAATCTTGCCTATAGAATGCCAGATCCCATCTCTTAAGTTGGCAGTACAGTTATTGCCAGATACTTCACCGCTTGAGGAACGCTTATTATATCTCTAGCAACTCGATGAGAAATGACGTGATGAAGCCTTGGATAATGAGGCTCACAAGAAAAGAGTCAAGTGTTAGTATGATTGGTCTGTTCGTCCTCGGATTTTCTCTGAAGGAGACCTTGTCCTGGTCTATGAACAATATAAGGATCCCCTGGGGGCTAGCAAGTTCAAACCCATGTGGTTCAGACCGTTCATTGTGAAGTAGGTATTAAAGAACGATGCTTATCGTCTAGTTGAATTTGAAGGGAAATCTTTAGCAGAGCCTAGAAATGGGCTCTACCTTAAGAAGTATTACTCGTATAGTTATTATACCTTGGGTGACTTATTGTATATATGTATAGTTCTTATACATTTTAGTTTTTGTCTTTTGTTTTATGGACATGTCATTTTTTATGTCAACTTTTTCACTGTGGTAGATGTCAAGTGAATTAGACGTGTTCATTAGATTTGTGGATGGTGCTAGCTGACACACTTGGAGGCTTGCTTCCATAGCTTGGGTAATCTTCAAACCTCAAGGCCAGTTGTTATATTCTGGAGGTATCTGTTTAGGTGATGCCACAAACAATGTCGCTGAATATAGTGCAGTAATAGAGTTTCTTCATGACACCTTTTCGCATGGTATCTCTTACCTCTGGGCCTACTTAGAGGCACAATCAGTTGTGTCCCAATTAAATGGGGTTTACCACGTTTACGATCCTACTCTACATCGACAATTCCTTAGTGTATGCATTTTAGAACGTTGTTTTGATTATATTACATATATCCATGTTCCTAGGAGATTAAATCAAATGAAAAATACTCTAGCTAATCAAGTATTAGATTGGCATATTGCACATACATAAGAAAAAACACACACATACACTTGTAAATACATTTGTAAATAAATGTTACCCATAATACAAAAAGATGTAAATATATATATATCAAAAGTATCAGAGTACATAGGTGGGTGCAAGCACCTCAAAAAATAATGAGTCTGATATATAACGTGGGGATTATGCCCTCAAAAATATACAAAGAGTTCCCTCGGCATGTAAACAGTCCACCCTAAGATAAGCACGAGGCTTGTTGGCCCTACCATAGTGGACTACAATGTTTTCCAAATGCCGAAATAGTTGAACCTAGGTCCATGGCACCCCAACAACATGAGGCTGCATAGATGGCGGGGGATCCCCGATCTCGAACATAGGCATAGTACAGGTGAGTGCGGTCAGGTTCAACTCCACTTGTCTCAAAAATCTCTCAGCCTCTCCAGCTGGAGGTAACCCCACTGCTACTGCTGGCCCAACAACCGTTGTTGTTGCTACCTCTGGTAATGGACGACGCCTGCTCCACGCAAAAGCAACTGGCTGCACTGGTTCCACATCTATACATAACAGATACACAGTTGTCAGGTGCTCTGGTACACAAAAACAATGATATATATATAAAATAAATCAAAAATTAAAAAACTTTTAAAAATAAAAACATACCTAATTCTCCATGCTCCGTTCCAGGAGGTATGGGAATGTCAGGATCTCTGGAGAAGATGATCCTGACATAGGGTTAGTCCTCTATGTCCGTAATCTGCCAAGACCACTAGTTGAAAAAAGTATCATCAAAGGCCTCAATAGTCCTCCCTCCCCCCTGTCGTGGCAACAATGATGCCCATTTGCATACTACTAGGAAGGAGGCGACATGCCCCCGTATTGTCTCTTGGGGACTAAGACTGTGTACCCTCTCAAAGAACAAAGAGAAAATAATAGTCTTGAACCCAAAGTTCTTGTTGTTCCACCCAAAACACTCTGTGATTTGTCTCTTCATGCACTCTAGCATGGTTGTACTCCAATTGAACACTTGTGCATTTAAGCACTATACTGCGCAATGCATATGCACCCGGGAGGCCTGATGTAAGGCCGCGGATCTAGTGATCTACCCAATAAGTAAAACTATCACTTTCAGTGATAGCTTGGTGATTTTGTGGATCAGTACCTAGGAACCGACTTGATCTGTTCCAGCCTCGCAGTGTTACTCGATCAATTCGACAATGTTGTGTGGCCCAGGAGGAAAAGAACGAAGGTTGACTGGTTCACCTCTCTTGGAGAAGCTAATCAGGAAGTAAATTTCCTCAGTCGTTGGAGTCAAGGAATGCCCCTTGAGCATAAAAGCCTTTTAATTTGGGTGCCATTAATCCACCAAGGCGTTCAGTAGCTTGGGTTGTGCTCGCATGAGTGGACACCGAAAAAATTTCCACAACCCGCATTGTTTTAATGTGACGACAACAGTAGGGTATTCCTCGACCATTGAATCAATGTCCTCATGCTCTCTCTCTCTCTCTCTCTCTCTCCAATGGACATACATTCTGCAAAATGACAATTTCAAAGGAGAGTCAAATGATGCATTTTCAATTTTTTCATATGTTTGAGGATGTACGTGGGTTGTATTGGGGACAGTCGCATTTGTACGCAGGAAAAGTTTTATCTTCCCGCATGTATACGTGAGTTGTTCTTGAAAAACCTGCATACACACAGGGCTGATCTTTTTAAAGGTGTACGCCCCTCCAAAAAACAAAAATAAATGAAAAAAGAAAGTTTGTATTTACTTGGTCCAAGCGGAAGTTTGTTTCGTCCACTAAAGCTCCTGGAATGAACTTCTTTAACAAAGGGGTGTTTTTGGACTTTTGGTCAATTCTCATTTGCAATGGTGATAATGAGTTGCCAACTTTTATTTATAGACATTTTTGGCCCTTTTTGTCATTTTTTGACCCCCGTTGTCATTTTTTCTGGCTTGAAAATCATGTAACGTGGTTGTTGAGTTTCTCATTGGATGTTACGATTCACTTTACTTTTGGTTCGACGAACTTTTTGGGAGTTGGGGCAGTTTTAACGTCCTTTGGTGAAAAGTATTTATTCCAACTTTGTGCATTTAAGTTAGGATTCCACCTCCACTTTTTGCACCTCGCTGTCTTTTTCTCTTTACCATAGGATCGACCCCACAAAATTGCGACACAAAACTGCAATTGTTGCTTTAGAAGTGTCATAATTTAGTGGTAGAGATTACCCTCACATGGATGCCCTAGGTAGATCTTGGTTGCATTTTGGTGTCCATGTCGTCGCTAATGACTATAGTCTCATGAGTCCTTTTAGTCTTATCTTGCTTATGAATTTGAGCCTTCACATGTCTGATATATTATCACTCCTAGCTTCACCCTTGGGACTCCCAAAAAACCAATGGGTCTTCTTTTAATCCCTTTTCAAACCCTCTAAACACGAAAATATTGCCAAGTGATCTTGTTGCCCTTCACACTTGCCAAACTAAAATTTGAAGGTACGTCTTTTCGGCAGTAGTTTACCCCTTTTTCGGTTTGGATGGTCAATTGTACGAACAAAGGTATACTCTAGGAGTTTTAGTTCGCTAGAAGAGTATTCTTAGGTATAAGTTTAACCCTTTTTCGGGCCCAAGGGACTAAATTTATGAAAAAGGAACCCTCATAAAGTCCATAATTAAGATCTTTTTAGACTCCATAAAAGTGGAAAGACCGTCGAGTGAGCTTATTTCTTCAAACTCATTAAATCGGTCCAGAAGAACATCCATTACAAAGTCCATAGTTAAGTTCTTTTCAGACTCCTTAAAATTGAAAAGATCGTCGAGTGACCTTCTTCTTTCACACTCGTTAATTAGTTAAGAAAAACATCTAATGGCATGAGTTTACCCATTTTTTCATACTGTAAATTAAGGAAGAAAAAGGTACACCTCGGGATATTCGTCTCACCGAGAGAGTTCTCCTCAGTAAATTTCACCTTTTTCGGGCTAAGGAGACTAAATCTAGAAAAAGGTGGTGAGTCCATAGTTAAGCTTTTTTCAAACTCCTTAAAATTGAAAAGACCGTTGAGTGATCTTTTCTTTATGACACTCATTAAAATGGTTTTGAATAGACGTCTTTTCGGTGCTAATTTATCCCTTTTTTGAACCGATTAGACTATCTTTGAAAAAGGTACCCCAATGGAGTCTTCTTTTGCATTTTTTCAGACTCTCTAAAAATGAAAAACCACCAAGCTTACCTTCTCTAGGCTCATTTAAAATTACATTGAAGGACATCATTGTGACCTATCAATCGCATTTTCATTCTTGCATCTTTGGCCTAATGTTGGCTCCATGTTGCTCTCAAGTGAACCTTTTAAGCTTGCCTTATACACAATCCTTGTAGCACTTTGCCTTTGCATCTTGACACCTTGTCCCATAGAGGAATTTTCCCGAGTGTCCTTTTCTTGCACATGTCTCCTTGCTCTGAGCATCAGTTTGTTCCTTGCACTTGGAAATAGTATGTTTGTGACACTCGTTCCTCCTTTGTAACGTAGCATGATTTTATTCTTTTTCAAGCTTTCAAAATATTGGAAAAGACAAAAAAAATCAAGTATACCCCAAAAAGAGGATGTGAAAAGTATTTTCTTTTTATGGCAGCACAATGAGTCTCCCTTGGACAAAGCACATCCTTCCATTTGTTCGTCAAGATCTAGGATTTAATATGACCTTAGGAAGCTATTCTCATAGCACAGAGTTGTGTCCTCCTCCATTTGGTTATTCTTCCAAAAACATGGAGAGTTTGCGTTGCCTCCTGCATCGTGAACTTATGTCAATGCTGTGCTGCCTAAGTCTCATCATTCATCATGATATTGTCCAAGGGAATTTTTACCCAACTTGAGTTGTCCTTTCTACAGTTTTTCTCTTTTCCTCATGCCCGACCATGCTGAAAGTCCAATCAAAGTCTTTGTTAAAAATCAATGAAGTTCTCTGCTTGATCACCCAAATCCTCTTGTATGTTCCCCGACAAGCCGTCAAAGACCTTTGGGTAGTGAATATGTACACTCACATTACACTCCTACTTGAGTTTTGAAGATCTTGAAGTTGCTGCTAGAGATCTGAAGGCCTCATCTCCAACCATCATGAATCATTAGCTTATTGAAGTTGGATACTATTCATGTATATCTTTCGATTTTGAGATGTAGATTCGTTGTGTACTACTCGCGACTACACTTTATATAGTTATATGACATGGATCTGCAGTGTATTTTATTGGCAGCCATGATTTAATTCATCCCCAACATGGGTATGCCCACCTCGGTGAGACAATTGTTATTTTGCAAATGGCACCTCCCGAACTCTGGTACTGGGTTCACTCGCTTCGTACGTTGGTAAAGATTTGTAATGTATTTCGTCCATCAGATGCTCTTCTGAACTCACACATTCAGGGGCATCTGTTATAACCCTAATTTTCACCATACATGCATAACTAGCAGCAGACCATCCTACTTACTATTTTTGCCAAGCCACTACTGAATAGCTCTTCTTAAAAACCAATTTTTTGAAGATGTACACGCTTTGCACCACTACTGCCTGCATATGTATGCTAGATTCATCACCACATCCCATGTACGTATGCTAGATACACCATTACATCCCGCGTATACCCACAAAAGTTGCAAAAAATAAAAAGTTTCGAGGGAATACGGAATTTTGGGTAGTTTCCTAACCAATTGACCGCCCATAGCCCATCACCCAACCAAATAACTATATTTTTGGCATATAAAAGATGGTGTTGGGGTCCCATTCCAAGAAGAATCATGAAATCAGTGAAACTCTTCCCATTTCACAATTCCCCCCTTTCCCCAAGAATTTACAACCACATTGTGAGTTTTGAGCCAGAATTCCCTATTCTTCCCCTTTTTGCTCATCCATAAGCCTATTCCTGTTCTCTAGAGAGAAGTCTGAGAGAAGAAGGATACATGGAAGCAGTTGGAGCTTGGTGAAGGGGAGCTTACAACCAAGTTCGAGGAGCAGTCGCCAATCTCGTTTTGTAAGTGACTTTGTGAGATTAATATAAAGAAGTACTTTTTCCTTCTCGCATATGATGTGTTTAATATGTATGTTTGATTTACATTTTGTTATGAAATCTAACCCACTAATTCATATATATATATATATATAATGCATGTTCATAGTTTCTTATTTGTCTTTTGGTGAATGAAGGTCAGCCTTGGGAGGAGATTTGCAGTTGAGGAACAACTGAATGCAAACGGATCGACACCAGATGTGGAGTTTAAGGTAAGACTACCGGATCCCTATACTTTGTACTTTATATATGAATGTGGGGTGTTGTCAGGATATTTGTTAAAAGTAGGAGACTTTAGACGGTTAGCTCTACCTACACTTTAGAACCCTAGTGTAGTTCGTAGGGGGGTTTTCCCACTATAGCAAGTATGTACATTACAAAAAATTAAAAGTATTGATTTCCTCATTTTGTATTAATTTCAAAGTATAAAACATTATGTTGTTCAGTTATTTCCTTATAGGTGAATCATGTATAGTATAAGGGTGAGCTTGTTAGTGATAATATAGATTAGTACTAAAGATTTCATAGTGTTGCAATGTTATGTAGATATCTAAATCTTTAGATTAAGGTGGAAACAAATAGACACCACACAACTGGTATGTATATTCAAAAGATAACATTACTAAAAATTGCTTCCATAAAATTGGAAATATTTCGAATCCAGAATGATAGTTATGAAAAAAAATGTTTATCAGGAAGACATTTGTTATATTTATATAAATTACTTTTGTAGTAAATTACAAACGCTCACAATGACTATATGACTATATATACTCAAGTATGGGTTCTATTTTATTTTATCAAATTATAACCTAGTTCACATGGAGTGTTAATGAGTTTTTGAGAATATAATCACAAATACAAACTAAAGGGATTTTAATCATATTCCAATAGAGGAACTCAAATACCTCTAGTTTGAAGTAAAATTACATATCAAGACGAACTTTTAAACCTACAATAAGAAATAAAAATCGTGATTGATTAATTAAGTGGTAAACAAAAGAACAACATTTTTTTTTTTTATAAACATAAGTAATGAGCTTACCATACACCACTGAAACTTCTCACCCAAGGTTCTACATTTTAGATATCCTGGAGGAGCTTGATATTAGTTAGGATTTAAATTAAGGGTGTGGAACTTATAAACATTGATGGAAAGAGGTTGATCAATTTAAATATGAAGCAACTTACCCAATGTTTCCTTAGCGTTGGAGTTAGCATTTGACTGAGCCAACGAAGTCCCATCTAGAGAGTCTTCCGAGAATTTTGACAGGTTTCCTTGAAATTTTTTAAAAGGGACCCATCATTAAAATATTACCCTTGAATCTGGGTAGCAACTAGAAGGAAAAATTATACCTCCATAATAGATTTTTTTTTCTCTTTCTCATAACAAAATTTATTGATCAAACATTTACTGATTTGAAACAAACGAAGAAAGCATATTATCAAATGTGTCAAACTATTAATTATGGGGTATTCAAAATAGATATACATTGATATATATGTATATCAAAAATAGTAATAAGAAAAAGTATAATGCAGTTGCTCAAAAGAATGCAAACCTCCAAACGCCTTGATGAGGAACCATTCATTAAATCTGAATAGCTCTTGTACATAATTGAAGAAAAATAAAGAAAACAAACTAGGGTTACTACTTCTTTTTCCAGGCCTTGGTTTAATCGTAAACAAAATTTATAATAAATAAAATATGAATAGAAAAAGTGATAAAATATCTATGGAAAACTGGAGTACTTTTTGGAAAAAATCGTTTACTGGAGGAACACGACACTTTGGAGAATATTGTCTTTAGCATAACCCTATAATTTCTCAAGAAGGCCTCACTCTAGGAAAAAAGACTCCTAGCTAAGTTTTTTTATGCATTTAAAGTATAAACCCTTATGGTACAACGAGAAAACCAGGAAACTATACCTCTTTAAAACTCATAAATTTACCATCAAAGTAACTATAAGTGTAGAACAATGCATGTTCTCTATGCAAGTAGAATTCTACTTGTTTTCTAACAGATTTTAAATTCATAACCCAAGGTGGCTAATAGATTATATATAAAGGTTGGGGTGTGAGTTTACAAAGGAGAACAATAACTATTTTTTTTTATTAAATACATATTTCTCTATCACATAGAGACATGGTTGAAGAAAAATGTAACTCCACCAATCCAGGATTTTCACATGAATAAAACAAGTGTATCTTAGAATTTTAACTGGATTTAATAGGTTTTCAAATACCTTCAGGACCCAGGATAATAGCTTCGATATTTCCCATGAAATACATTGCCAAGAATTCGTAGAGTAGCACAACCAAAACCCAATTGACTTATCAAACGAAGTGCAAGGATTAGGAGAGGAATTCCTACCTATGTTTCGAGAATTGAGGCTACCTTGAGCCCAACATAAGGGTACTACCTCTTCTAATGACGTAACTGTTATGAGGAAAATCTCTCTATGGCTAGGGGTAAACCACAACAGAAGGAAATGACTGTAGAAATCAACTCTATTCTCAAGTATGCTATATAAACAAATATACTAGCAAGACAAAATAAAAGGTCTACCTCGTCCAGACGTTTGATGAAGTCCACTATTGAGAACTTGACCAAAAGAAATATACCTGCAACTAGTCCTCAACAACAAAGAAACGCAAGAATATGGTGATAATATATGATGTTAGCACATTCAATAGCATAATCCATCAACATTCATAAAAAATACGCCCATGGAATAATAATTCAAATATTTGCAAGATATCAATCAGATGAGAAAAGAGTATTTCTAGTAAGATATAATTAGAAGAAGTGAATAAGTTACGGACTTCTGTATTAGCATGGTTTGGAACCGAAAAACTAAGTTCCTTCCAGCTGAGCCTCCACCACTTCAATCCTCCACCAAAGGCAAGCTCATATAAGAGAGACAATGAAGTTATCAATTAGTAAGGGAAGAGCTTGGGGGATGAACATTGTGTTCATACTTAAAGGATAAAGGGATGCAGACTCAATGTGAAGTGAATAATTCCTCCAGAGTAACTTTTCTCTCAAAGTTGAATTCTTTCTCATTTTGTCCATAGCTTAGATTTGGCCCATTTATAGCCTTCAAGTGGAACTGAAGGGCCGAGTCGAAACGTTTCTAGTATATGGAAGGAAAAGGATCATTGATCTCGTGATGTGACAAGGAAAATCGACACCATTTTTCAATTTTGGGAACATTTCCCAATGTACGCAGGATTTAGTGGTGCAACCTGTGTATGCACATGTTATATAGTAAGAAAGGTGAGTATATGTGGAAAAATTGTATTTTTATCTATGGGATTTTCAAAAAGGGATTTTAATTCTACATAGGGAAATGGAAAAATTCCTTCTCTGCAAGATTGCATGGGGTGAGGTAAATCTTGCTATAAAATATGCCCCCTAATGTGTGAGGTTAGAGGAGTGTCTGGGATGGCTGAAATACATTATAGAAACCCATAAGTGGAGTAATGGGGACCCAGCTGCAAGAACTAGTTGTCCCTTACAATCTGTACTAGTTTTGCATACATGGCAGCCAATTTGAATCACACTGCAGATCCATGTGAAAATATACCAAATAACTGTCCATGGCCATGAATAGGAAAAATCAAATGCGGTTACATGCCAAAGGCCATCATAGTCATGAACAAGACCCAGTAAAACAAGTCTCAAAATCAATGTGAAGATATTGGTATACAATGAAGTACAATCTGATCCCCCATGATCACAAAAGTCACAAAGGTACTTGTCCGATGAAAAGGTAGAAATAGCTCAAGAAAGTTGTGGATACATACTTATGTCTTCAAGTCTTCGACACAATCCTCCAAAGGTACAAGTCTATATCATGTGAATAAAGGAGTTGAGGTCCAACACAATGATAATTCGTTTGATTACCGGTCATTGAGGTATATCGTTAACAAATGCGAGACAACCTACCGATAATGAAAGTAGGTATCAAGGCATCGAGTACATTCTTACAAGTGTGAATAAAGGATTCGAGGTCAAACACTTGAAGAATACAATGATCATGAAACATTGATGTATTCCCAACTATCGACGGCGAGAGAACCTATCACTAATGACTGCAAGCCTCTAGGTACTCATAGGACTCTAGGTCTCATTTCCAGAATAGATGATCTGAAGTTGATGGAAGGAGACCCGGTGAAAGGAGAGAATTAAGGCATATATAATCATTCAACACAAGGTACAAAGCAAGAGCTTGTTGATTTAGAGGAAATCGAATGAAGAACATGTTCATGAACCAATGACCCTGTGCATCTTTCATGTGCTCCAAGTGTAGGCGGTACACGAAAAAGACCCTCTAAATAACAGACAATGAGGAAAACTATTGAAAAAGGAGACCAAACCACCAATAAGGCTAATTGACTCCAAGAAAATACATGAATCCTAATTTGTGAATATCTATCTTTTCGTTGAACAAAAGGGAAACCACCCAGTCAACGAACAATTATTAAATGTCGACTGCTAGGTTCAAGGTTACCTAATAATGTGGAAAGTAGGACTAGGGTGTGTAATAGGAATACAAATTCATGTGGTTCTGAGAAAAATTGAGGTTATGGCCAACATGCAAAGTAAAGAGTTCTGAGGAATGGTCGACACGGGTTGATAGACATCCTTTGAACAAGAGCATGAGACATATGGAAGACTCTGGCAGCATAAACTCAATGATGAAACCATGAGATGCAAGAGAAATCAATCAAGACTCTCCATAGGGACTAGAAGAGTAACTAGTAAAAACTCTGTAATGATCTCATCTTCCTAAGGCCATTCTAAACCCAAAACTATGATGACAAGTGGACTCAACAATTTTGTGCTCTGTTCAAACGCGACATGACTGTTGCCAATATAAGATAATACTCCCTTCTTGCCCGTCTTTTTTTGTTTTTTCATAGTGAAATGAATGCTATGATACAGAGGAGGAAACGAGTGTCTCAAGTAAGAAAAACTAGTTCCAGCAGTGGAACATACCTATGCTCAATGCAAGAAGGTGCATGTAGGATATGGACACTCGTGGGAATGTTCCCTCCTGCGTATAGAGTTTTAAGTTGTAAAGGATATGAATGAGGATCTGGTTGGTTGAGGATGAAAAAATTATGAGGCAAAGAGTTTATAACACAAATCAAGAACCGACAATAGTCTCAATACTGCAAGCAAGGGCATGAGATGGAATCACAACTTAACGCCAAAAAATGTCCTTTTTCGTAATCTTAGTCTACTTGGTTTTAAAAAGGGATAAAATTGTACCAAATAGACCTCCTTTCAAATCCAATTTATGAGTGTGAAAGAGACAAGTTCACTCGGAAATATTTTCTCTTTTTGAACACGAGTCAGAAAAGATCTTAACTAAGACTCATGACCTTTCAATTCCAATTTAACGAGTGTGAAAAGGAAAAATTCACTCGAAAATATTTTTGCGTTTTAGACGAGTTGGAAAACAACTTAAATCAAACTTGCTTGGGAGTTTCTAGGTGGCATGTCAAGGGGGAGGCCAAGGCTCCCGTGCTAGACTTCTATGGAATGTTAGTATCTTACGAATAACCAACATAATCTTGGGAAAACCCAAAGCTCTCCAAGTCGAGGATGATAAAGTGCTAGCTGAGGTTACCATCTCCATGAAAAAATAGATGATGTATCTTAATTGAAAGGACATAGGAGGAGGCATTGGATACCCCAGAAGACCATCCCAATCAAAGAGAAGTTCTTCAGGGCTTGCAGGGAGAGTACTTGGGGAGAGTAAATCTCTCTCTTATTTAGAATGTGCAGTATCAATAATGCTAGCGACATGGTTGAAGGATGCATCACCCTCCAAAAGGAGAGTTGGAATGACCAGAGGTTGCACTGGTATGACCACTTCTTCAACTCTGGGTTGAATAGGATATGTGATAATAGGGACATGAGATGCATCACCCTCGACAACGAGGGTGTGGTCAAGAGAGGTTTGCATCAACATGACTTCTATGTCAATCAAAGGAGAAACAGGGTGTGGGGAAACCACATATGCCTCAGAGCCTGAAGGAACCTTAGTTGAGAACCACACTTATGTTATCCCAACAGTCGCAGGACACAAATGAATAAGGTGATTTCCTTCGCAAGTTCTGCAAAGGAATCTGGGCTTACGTCTGAGATGTCTAGGCTTCTCAATCATATGAATGACCCCAACGTCATCAAAAATTCATTATGACATGCTCTCAGTGTGACTGGCAGAGGTGAGAGATTCATCTTTCACATTATGTACAGAGGTTTGAGATGTGACATCGATATGAATCATGGCGACTAGACTGATACCCCCAGCATGACTAGCAACGACTAGTTGTGGGTCTTCAACGTGACTTACAGAGGTCGTAGACCAATATCCAACATGACTAGAAGGGGTTGGTGATGGAGCTCCAGTATGACTGGCAATGACTGGACTAGTGGTGGTGGTGATTTGTGGCATTTGATACCAAGGTCTCGAGAAATATTGGTTTTGAAACGTTGCAGGCCAAGAAGGGTCCTGGTTTACACCATGTCCCTGTTCGGAAAGGTAGTATCCTCCTCCTAATTTATCCAAAGATGTTTGTACGAGCATCATCACTAAAGTTTGCGAAGAGATGGAAGTATGATAAGGATTATTCAAGTCAGGATATATGTTGCCCCACTGTGAAGGGGTTCTGTGAAGAGGGTATCCTGGACTGTAAAAATGATTCCCCCCATATGAAAGACCCGAGGATATATGTGGACCTGCCATGGGAAAAGTGTTCATAAGAACTAGCATGGAATATGAAGGATACACGAATGGGGTGTAATAAGTAGAACAACCACCCACTTGAGTACTGGCTCTTGAAAAAACATAGATAGGACTAGATCCGTAAGAGGGGAGGTTCCAACCTCCCATAGTGAGAGTTGGTTAAGGGGCATGACTCCTATAAAATGAATATGTATATAGTAGGGCCATGGTTACCCCGGATCTAGTGCTAGGATTCATATAACTAGGTCAGGGAGAGGATAGAAAGGGTGAATGCACATTTGGAATATCCACAGGAAA
The DNA here is from genome assembly GCA_032191745.1 of Picea mariana. NCBI lineage: Eukaryota > Viridiplantae > Streptophyta > Pinopsida > Pinales > Pinaceae > Picea > Picea mariana. Next base: position 7,120 of record JASDQU010435555.1, on the reverse strand, counting down.
ATGATTAGAGACCCAAGGCATAGAATGAGTGTTATAATTCTGCATACCATTATGAAAAGTGGACGGAATTGTCCCCATGAAATGAGTGAACATCACGGGTGAGGTAGCGGTAATGAGGGAGCCAAAGGAAATCCACTATCCATGATAATGAAGAATTAGTATAAAATCCTAAGGCCAACTAATAATCAAAGAACATACCAAAAATAATCAAACGACCAATATGCACACAAACATTATAAAGTGGTTGAAAGGGGCCTCCCTCCATAAAGTAGGTATTCCTCCCCCAAGAGGGGCCTGAGACTCCCTGCTAAATATTAAAGGTATCAAAATCAGTTATAATATCCCTCGTGGGCTTAACAACCAGTTAGTCAGATCCCCTCGAAGAGGTAGTCCTCCATAAAGGTTGTGTGTTGTCTAACTCTTATCTAACCCAACATACCTACAGAATAACCCCTGCAAGTAACCTTTGTGGCACTTAAGTCAAGCAAATAAGAAACCATGGTATAATCAATGCACATGTGAACATTCATAAGTCAGGTCCACCATATGGGCAGGATAGCAAAGCTCGAAACCTTGAAAGCATTGCCTCTCGCGGAGGTAAGGGCACTGGCAAGATCCCCATATATGAATAGATCCCCATAAATGTATATGATGTTAAGAAGGTATCAGTGGGATATCCATTCAACTGACCTCATGCGACCTCGTGCTTAACTCTGGTGTAAGCAGAGCTTCTTGATATTACCAATTATACAATGGATTTCTCCACTCTCTTAGTTAGACACATATGTTGATTTAATAGCCTTGGAGAAATTTATTCACAAAATCCAATTCTAAGGCACGAAATCCTAAGCTAGTTTGTGCACCCTAGAAAATAAAATCTTAGCTACTAAATTTTAATTTATAGCATTAATTTTAATGGCCTTGCTTACTCAAAAGGTGCGGTCGTGAAACTAGTGATGTTATGAGTCAACAAGTAAAGTAACTAAATATGAAAACAATGCAAAGTCCTAACTTCAATTTTCAATAGATGATATGTTTCCTAAACATGCAATTTTCAATTAAATTCTGCAATTCTAAATCAAAATGTAATCTTTCTTTACAAGCACTAAGATAAATGAAAAAGACTCAATAGATCAAAATGCCAATCAATGTAAAATGCCTATTTTTTTTTTTTCAATATAAAAAAAAGAAAATGAAAGGACTGAACATCAACTTGATATAAAGAATCTACTGTGTATAGGAAGAGACAACTCAAGTAGGATATCAAGAAGAAAAAACACCCAGCCCAAAGTGTTGGGACAATCAAAATGAAAAGATGATGAGAATGGAACCGCCCAAAAATTCAACCAAAGACGGGTTTCTTGTCATTCCACAGATACTTAACAGTCACTACAAAGACCCAAGAAGACTCAACAATCATCAAAACCTACCCAAAAACCACCAAACCCAACAATCAAGAAACAAAGGTTGGTGTAAACAATTGTTCAAAGGAAAAGTGCGTATGTACACAACTTGCAGAAGAAAAGAACGCGTATATACGTGACTGTCAAGAAAAAACCCGCGTATATGTGTCAAAACACAGCTAGGCTAAGGTGAAGGATGAAAGACTCAGACCCATAGTGAACAGGGGTTGTCAAGCAATCATACGACAAGAAACTCAATATGAATGAGAGCAATCTAAGGAGAAAAACACTCCAAACCCCAAGAAAGAAGATTCAATCCCCAGTATGGTCGCCAATTCTATTATGAGGAAAATCTCTTTATGGCTAGGGGTAAACCACAACAGACGGAAATGACTGCAGAAATGAACTCTATTCTCAAGTATTCTATATAAACAAATATGCTAGCAAGAAAATATAAAAGTCCTACCTCGTCGATACGTTCGATGAAGTCTACCATTGATCACTTGACCCAAAGCAATACACCTACAAATAGTCATCAATAACCAAGCATTGCAAGCATATGATGATAACATATGATGTTAGCACATTCAATATTATAATCCATCAACATTCATAACAAATACTCCCATGGAATAATAATTCAAATATTTCCAAGATATCAATTGGACAAGAAAAGAGTATTTGTATTAAAATATAATCAGTAGAAGTGAATAAGTTACAAATGTCTGTGTCGGCATAGTTCGGAACCAAGAAACTAAGTTCCCTCGAGTTGGGCCTCCACCGCTTCAATCCTCCACCAAAGGCAGGATCATATAAGAGAGACAATGAAGTTCTCAATCAGTAAGGGAAGAGCGTGGGCGATGAACACTGTGTTCAAACTTAAAGGATAAAGGGATGCAGACTCAATGTGAAGTGAATAATTCCTCCAGAGTAACTTTTCTCTCAAAGTTGAATTCTTTCTCTTGTTTTCCATAACTTGTATTTGGCCCATTTATAGCCTTCAAGTTGAATTGAAGGGCTAAGTCGCAATATTTCCAGTATATGGAAGGCCAAGGATCATTGATCTCGTGATGTGACATGGAAACCCGACACCATTTTTAAATTTTGGGCACATTTCCCAATGTATGTGGGTTGTAGTGGTGAAACCTGTGTATACACATGTTGTATAGTAGGGAAGGTGCGTATATGTGGAAAATTTGTATTTTTATCTTTGGGATTTGCAGAATGAGATTTTAAGTCTGCATAGGGAAATGGAAAAGGGCCTTATGTGCAAGATTGCATGGGGTGAGGCAAATCTTTCTATAACAATAAATATTTTCCTTAGAATTTCATATGCACATCAAGGCATGAACGTTTTGGCTTTTAGTTGGTTCATATCACAGGGTATTAGTCTGTCCAGATAGAGGAGTAAAGGGTTCAACTACTAGATGTCATTCTGGTGACAGTCCACCTATTTGAATTGTATAGGTTGATCCTCCCGGAACTTTAGACATACTTAATTTACCTTGTTTCCATATGTATTCGTCCTTATCTATCTCATAATTATACTTTGTATATAATACCAACTGAAAGGGGAAACAAAAAAAAGAAAACTTATAACTCTTATTGGTATAAAGAAAGGAATTCGAAGTGAATGTATTGATTGAATAATTCAATTATTGTTACAAGTACTCCATGAGATATTTCCTTGGATGTTGAAAGGATATTGTAGAAAATGTTTTAATACTAAGAATGCCTTAAATTATGAACTCATGATATGAATAAAATGATAATGAACATATATACCAATATATGTCTATCAATCCTGTAGAAAGGTAATCAAACACTTATAAAATCCTTTGGCGGTGACTATATTAGTCATTAGAAAAATATTTAATATCGAATATTGTTAATCAATGATAAGGTAAGTATAAGTTATGAGTTTGGGTCTTACCAGGCTCTTTCGTTTAAAAATTATGTTAACAATCAAATTAATAGAAGTATTTTTAAATGACCAGACTCATTTTTGTTTAATAAATTTAGTGTTAAGATCTTAGTCATAAAAAAAAAATTTGAATGATTATGGGTTTCATTACATATGGTATCAGAGTTGTAGGTTACAACAGTGAACACTTAGGCAAAAGGGAATCACCGAGAAAATATAAAGTGTTTGATGAAGAACTAACAAATAAATTGTTTCAAAAAATTCATAACCATGTCTACATGGAATGGAGAAGAAGAGAAACATGGATGCAATTATAGTCAACAACCTCATAGAAATCAGGAACATCCACTACTGCATATTGAAACATTTGCGACTACCACTTGCAACGAAAGTACTCTTTTGTCGCAACATGCAAGAGACAAAGTTCATTTTTTCTAAATCCATCCCGTATTCGTCGCTATCTCGACGAATATAGTTTGACTAAATTATTATGGTCAATGTTCGTCGCAAGAGCGATGACTTTAGTTTGTTCATAGCAAGAGAGACGACTTACCTAACCTTAAAATTGAACATTGACAATTACCTAAAATAAATAGGTAAAAATAATAAATATTTGTAGGTCACTTCGTCTCAATTGCGGCGATAGTGACCTAAAATTGGACTATAAATATTTTACGATTTAAAGATGTTGCGACAATCTTGCATTAACAACGACGGTTCCGAAAGGGTATTTTTGTGCGGAAGAATTTTGTTAGAGGTGGGGAAAAAAGGAAAGAGGGTGAAAAGGGTGATGGTATATGTTATTGCCCTTGTAAAAAATGTTTCTTCAGACGTGCCGTAAGAATTTTAATAGCAATAGCTACAAAACATTGTAGGAAATATAGTCACATTGATGGCGTATCGAATGAATATCGTCCCATGGTAATTATCTATATACTCATTATCTTTTTTTATTTTGTCAATTTTATATAAAATTATATATATATGTATATATATTGTTTGAATGTTTGTAATAGTATACACTAATTTTGCATGATTGTTTGTAATTATAAAGTTAGATTTTCCCTCTAACTTTCCACATAATATTGCACCAAGTATTAGTAGAATTGATGTTGTACAAGATGAGGAACATCATCATGACCTGGCAAATGAGGATCTCATGGAAGAATATGATGGGACAAATCAAGTTAATGATCCCATGGAAGAAGATGATGGGACAAATCAAATGATCCAAGATTTGTTTTCGCAGCCGGATGAGGATGGAAAAAATGATGGTATTTATGATGAACCTCTATTAGAAAAGGCAAATAAATGACTTTATGAATGATCAAGAGATAATATTAATTCCTCTACATTGATGCTAGTGAACTTAAAGGTTATGAATAATTTGTTGAACACTTGTATGACATAGATACTAAGGTATGTAATATGTTTCATCTCATATTATACATAAATGTTGATTTTTTTCTATTTGTTTTTAGTGTTAATTAATGTGTAAAATAAGAATGAAATTTGTACGATTAATATTCTTACATTAACTTGTTGTTTGTTATGTTGTAGATTTTTAGGTGAATTTTTGTTACCATCGTCAAATATTTTACCTTGCACATATCGAGGTTTGCATGCCATTATGAAAGACATTGGAATGGATTATCAAACTATAGATGCATGTCCTAATGACCATATTATATATTATGGACAACATTCTTTTAAAACTAAATGTCTACAATGTCTTTTTAGTATATATCAAACCGATCAAGTAACAAAAAGGGTGCCTCGAAAGGTTCTTCGTCATATTCCCATAATTCCACGTTTGCAACGATTGTTGAGGTGTGAAATCATAGCACAATTTATGGATTACCATGCACATAATAGAAGTGGAGATGGTGTTCTTCGAATGCTTGCCGATGGTTCTGCATTTAGGGAAATTGAGGAAAAATGGGCAGATTTCAAAGATGAACCTCGTAATGTTAGTCTTTCATTGGCAGCTGACGGTGTTAATCCATTCAGAGAGCTTAGGTATATTTACTCAATGTGGCCTATTTTTGTTATCAACAATAAAATTCCTCCTTGGATGTCAATAAAGAGGGAGCACGTAATGTTGACAATGATTGTTCCAGGTATTTATTTACATTAATTTTTTGAATTTAACATTTTCATTTGTTTCAATTTTTTCATAATATCTTTTATTTATTTATTTAATTATATATATTACATGATATCATTCCTTTAGTAATTATGTGTAATTTCAAACAATTAGGTAAGTACCAGGTTAAATATATGAATGTATATATCGAGCCTCTTATCAACGAGCTACTAAAGCTATGGGTTGGCATCACAATGTATGAAATATGTAAACCAATCGAGGAGAAGAAATTTAAATTCCATGGAATACTTTTATGAACAATTCATGATGCCCCTGGACTAACACACTTTTGTGGTATGTATAAGCATTCTAATATTGCTCTTTAATACTATATAATATTTTAATGTTACCATGGTGCATGTTTACTTTTTAAATAATCTCATCGTATAATTGGCGTTAATCCATTTGTTGCAGGTCTTCAAACAAAGGGTAAATTTGCATGTCCAGTTTATGGTCCTAAGATGAAGTATCGTCATTCAAAAAGTTTAGGAAAGATGGTGTTTGATGAGTATAGGAACCTTCTTTCTAAGAACCATAGGTATCGTACTAATGAAAAACATATTTTCAATGGGAAAGAAGAGACTGGTTGAAAACCACGAAGAATGACACCTCACCTATGGAGGTTGGAATATAATAGAAATTGTCAAGGTAATCAATTTCATAATGTACCGTAGATCATGTAATGTTTTGAATTTTTATTTTAATCATTGAATTTATTTTACCATATTTGATAATTATTTTTATGATTTCTTTTATGCTTCATGAAGGCTACAATCATCATGAAGGTATTAATAATGAGCTTCCACGAGGAATGAAATCTTATCCTACTCAATTCATGAGGTTTCCCTACTATGAGGAGCTAAAAATAGCTCATGTTTTTGATACACTGCATATCAGGAAGAATGTGACTGAAACGTTATGGCGAATCATAGATGGTAGGAGGGACAAAGAAAAAATTGTCAAAATTTGTACTGACATTCAGGAAGCCAATCATGGAATGTGAAGTGTGATCCAATATTCAAATAGATCAGATGGAGTACTAGACTGAAATAACCTTCCATGGTTATTAACAAAGAAACAAATCAATGATGTAAAAGAGGACATTCAAAGAATTAAATTTCCCATGGGTTTTGCTTCAAACATAAAAAACATCTTAACGAAGAAAGGTGAATTTGGTTGGGTAAAAACACATGATTGACATACCTTCATTAAGGTAATAACTTTGGTATACATATTTATNATGTAAAAGAGGTCATTCAAAGAATTGAATTTCCCACGGGTTTTGCTTCAAACATAAAAAATATATTAACGAAGAAAGACGAATTTGGTGGGGTAAAAACACATGATTGGCATGCCTTCATTGAGGTAATAATTTTGGTATACATATTTATATATATTGGCCTTATAGATCTTTTATTTTTTTTATTTTTTCTTGTCTACTTTGGTCGAAACAAATAACGATTCATTTTGTTGTTACAGTATGTTCTACCGCTATCTCTCCCAAACGAATTTGACAACAACATCAAACAAGTTATATATGATCTTGGAAAATACATGAGGTAAGACGTAGTTTTGATTTATATGCAAAATGTTCTTTCAAATTATTGTTGTACTTAATGACACGTGTTTTACTTGTAATGTAATGTA